>JAHWFP010024336.1:62293-81371 GCA_023313725.1 Lithobius niger
TGCACAAATACAAGTGTTACGATGTTACAATTATTTACATCAGTGTCTTAACATAAAAAATATATATAAATACATAGCATCCACATTATTTGCTTGTTATTTACATGTAAAAATTTTAATAGATTTATAGTAAATAATTAGTCGCTTCTTAGTATCTAAAATTCAAAGTCTAAAACTGCATTCCATTACATACTTTTTAATTTCATGTTTTAATTTATTTGCAGTTAAGCATCTTAAATTATTTGGTAAGTTGTTAAAAATACTAGGCTTTAAGAAATGTAGTCCTCTCTTCCCGTATGAGTTTATGTATTTTGGAACCTTTAGCCAGTACTGATTGTTTCTTATTGGTCTGTCAATTGGATTTTTCAGCTCACTTTTAAAATAATTATGGACAAGTATTGAAATATGTTAGAGAGTGTCATGATTTTGTTTTCTTTTAGTAAGTCACATGTTCGTTTTGGATTATTAGGGTTATAAAATAGGACTTTTGCTGCTTTATTAAGTATTTTTTGTAGTCGTTCAATAAGTCCTTTTGATGTTGTCGCATAAATGGTAACGGCGTATCTTACGTTTGATAATATCAGGGCTTCATACAATTGTCTTTTATTTATATTGTTCAACAATTTTCTAATGCGATATAAAATTGGAATCTTTCTTCTTATCATGTTTATTAAATGTTCGATATGATTATAAAATTTCCAATTGGAATCAATTAATAATCCGAGATATTTAGTTTCTTGCACGATTTCAAGTTCCTTACATTTACAATTGCTTGTTTTTTGACAGTTTATATTATGATGGATGAGACTTGCTTTTTCAGATTTCATATGAGATGTTTTGATTGGTAGAAGATAAGTTTTTTCAGTATTAATGTATAAGTCATTCAAATTAAAATAATCATTTAATAAGTTGAAATCCTGTTGTAAATTTGTTATCATTGTTTCGAAATTCACATTGATGGAGAGCATCATAACATCATCAGCAAATAATGTAAGGTAAGTAGTCCAGTTAATATCCTGTATATCATTAACATAAATTAAAAAGAGTAATGGACCTTATAATATAATAATAATAATAATAAATTCATTCATACAGCAAAGAACCTGTATCGAACAGAGAAGGGAGCGCATCCTCCACTTATACCCAGTCTGAAATTAAAGGACCAGTTCACATGAATAAAAAGAAACAATAAATAATAATAAATAATTTAGTAATTTCGCCCTGCCCCATAATGACATCGGGGGTGAGGGGAGTGGAGGATAATTGGGCCTCTACGAACCGACCTTGTCGAGGAGGTTTCTTAGAAGCGATGGACCATATGTACATCAAGAGTAAAAATTCAAGAGTAAAAATTTTTCGCCAAAGGGTTGTTTGCCAAATAAGATTTCCAAACAAAACTTTTTACTCCCTACAGCTCTCAAACTTTACGCTCAGGGGCTGCTCAGCAAGCTGGATGAACTCAAACTTCATGTCAACACGGAAAATTCGGATGTGACTGCGTCACTGAGACGCACCTTTCCAGCATGGGCAACTGCACCCTTGGGCTTCCAGGTTACATTCCGTATCGTTGCGACAGGGATTCCAATCATCATGGTGGTGCCGCCAATTATGTTAAATCTTGCATCCCCTCGACTCTCCTTGGTTCCTCTTCTAACCCTCATGGAGAGTGGGAATTTATTCAGTGCCGATTGAATCTTGCTAAGGATTGTCATCTGCATGTGGGCTGCTGCTATCGAGTCACTAAAATCAGCCTTCAAGTTAGCTGGCCTGCTCTCCTTTCGTCTCTTAACCATTTCATCATGCTGTCCAAGGGCTGCCAAATGATCCTAACTGGTGACTACAATTTCCCTACCATAAATTGGACCACGCTCCTTACTTCCCAATCGGAAAATAGTGCTGCTTTTGAATTCCTGGATTTTTTACAAGACCACGGCCTCCTCTCAAAGGCCTTATTTTCAAAGCTAAATCGGACCCGAAGTCACTTTTTGCCTATGTTAATCGCAATAGGAAGACTGCTCCTACTACCTGTCTGAAGAGTAATGACGTCCCTATCTTGCTCGATGACCTTGATATTGCGGCGGAATTTGGCTGGCATTTTGCCTCTTCTTATCTGCGACATCTCCCCATGCAGCCCTCCAATGGATGCTGGTTTCATTCCTGCTCCTGTCCTGTGCTCGGACGTGGAGCATGCTTTCCTTGCTTTAAGGGAGGATTCTTCCTGTGGCCCTGATGGCATTTCCCCTCGCTTTCTCAAATCCTGTGCTAAATCTCTTGCAGTATGCCCCTTTCTTTTTGATCTATCAAAGTTCCTTTTCTTCCTGAACTTTTCCTACTCGTTGGAAAGAAGCTAATATCACCCCTGTTCATAAGGGTCAGTCCCTCCATGATGGTAATAATTACCGGCCGATTAGTTTACTTTGTGTCGCTTCTAAAATCCTTTACAGGTTTTTCCATAAATCTGTTATGAGCATTTGTCAACATCTCAATATCGACTTTAAATTCCAATACGGTTTCCTCCCAGGCCGTTCTTGTCAATCTAACCCACTTGAAACTTACAACCACCTTACCACCTTCCTGGACAAAGGGATGCAATGTGATCTTGTATTCTTCGACTTTAGCAAAGCCTTTGATTATGTTTCTCACTCCCTTCTCCTTAACAAACTGTCTTATTTGAATTTTCCTAAATCACACATCGACTGGATCAACTCTTATCTTTCTCAGAGATGACAACGTTTTAGTCTCAGGGATTCCTCTAGTGATTGGGTCCCTGATACCTCTGGGGTCCCCCAGGGATCTGTTTTGGGCCCCCTTCTTTTCGATCTTTTCCTGAATGACCTCCATTCTGTCATCCACTCCTTTAGCAGGAGCTATGCGGACGACCTGAAAATTCTCTCTCCCGCTTATCTCCATCCAGATCTTCAGCAAGACATCCACGCTGTTGCCATCTGGTCGACCAAGAACTGTCTTGCCCTTAATCCTCCCAAATGCGTGGTGCTGCATTTTAGGCATAACAACCCACACTACAGCTACCGCCTTGGTAACTCTACTATCCCTACTAATACGTCCCATAGGGACTTGGGCATTTTGGTTGATTTGTCTCTTAAATTTCATGTTAATACTAATTATATCATCGGCAAAGTCTTTAAAAAAGCCCACTATATTCTTAAAACTTTCTCTGCTGTCTCACCAAAGCTGTTTGCTCTCCTGTACAAAACCTTCCTTCGCCCTACACTCGAATTCTGTTCTTAGATTGGCCGCCCCTGTTATGCCTCATTCTTCGCCCTTCTTGAAATTTGTCAGCGCTGCCTTACAAAATGGTGCTTTCCCCTAAAACACTTTACTTACGAAGAACGTCTTCGCAAACTGAACCTGACCCCTGTCAAAACCAGATTCCTCCGTGGAGATCTAATCCTCACGTATCAAATCTTAAACCACCACATTGATTTTCAGGCTGCTGACTTTTTCTGTCTTTCTCATACCATGACCAGGGAAGCACCCCCTTAAACTCTGTGGAAGTATATCCTCCGGCAACGTGCAGCACGGGTTTTTTTCTGAACGTGTGGTCGAGGCATGGAATGCTCTGCCCGTCTCGGTTGTTCTTTCCCCTTCACTTGATTCCTTTAAAATTCGGCTGAACCACTTTCTTGTTTAGGCTTTGTTTGGTGGTTGGCCCCTTGTTGGTCTGTGTTTTTGGTGGTTGGGGTGGGTGATTCTTGGCTTTTAACTTGCACCATCGGGTTATTCTATTCTATTCAATACAGCGAGCCAGTAAACCCATAACCTAACTAGATTACATAAAGATAAGGCCTCGCCATTGGCTACATTGAACGTTGGACGTAATTTAAGCCGTTTGCTTAATGCCGCCATCTACTGACAGAAAGAGGCACTGACTGGCTGCTGGCGATATGAAAAGAAACGAAGCGTCTTGAAGCAGTATTGAAAGAAAAGAAAAAAAACGTAAATTAAAAAAAAAACAACTTCGTGTTTCTGAGCTACGGTTGAAAGAACAAGGAATTATTTACGTGATAATGCTTGTGTACATATTTAGAAAAGCAAAAAGGGAACGTCCATAAATTACGTAACGCTGGAAAGGGGAGGAGTGTGGCAGAGGCGTTCGTGCCATAGGGGCACGGGGAGGGGGAGGAGAGGCGGCAAGTCCACCCCCAAGCCTCATCCCAATATCTCAAAACTAAAGACGATTTTGGCTTGAGTCCGGGCCGAACGGCCGCCTGACGCCAGCCCTTCCTTTAAAAAGTGTCAGTTTGGGTCTTCCACCTGACTCAAACTCATCAAAATTGCAGAAACTGCGCGAGCTTCCGGGGCTCCCTCAGACCCCCTAGGTGGAAAAAGTTGTGCCCCCAAAATTATTTGGGTTCACGACGCCCCTGAGTGGGGGACGGGGGCGTTACGAATAGTACGAGGAGGAGGGAGGATGTAAAAAAGGATATTGAAAAGAAAGGGAAATTTTTTCTGAGGGAGGGGTAAAATGTTTGTTACGTAACAAACTGCTAGACCTAATGAACAATGCTGCACTGAATAAATCAAACAATGAAAGCAATACTATACAACAAAACTTTTTTCACAATAATAAACCACATAAATTGTCTACAGTATATTCTCATGACTAGCCATCAAGCTTATTTATTTAGACACACGCTAGTGTGTCGCCGCCAAGTAATAGTAGATCATCAGATTGTAGACATCCGATTGTTAAAAAATGATTGTTGATGGAAAAAGGCGGCGTTCATTAGCAGACTTTAGACACACGTTAGTGTGACGCCGTCAAGTAATAGTAGATCATCCGATCATCCGATTGTTAAAAAATGATTGTTGATGAAAAAAAAGCGGCCTTCACTAGCAAAACTGTGTCTTTTAACTGAAACCAACTTATACATGATTTCAGCATACTGTTGTAAATTCCCCATGCGGTAGAAATCTTTGCAAATCGTTTGAATCAGGTGTCTTGGGTCCAGTAACAAAGAAAAACTCAACACGAAAATGTGGGAACATGCCCTTCATGGAGAAAAAGTGTCCTCAATAACGATGAATTTGTGTTACTGGTAACTAGTAACTAGTCCGCAGGCTCCCATGTTAATTCTCATAAGGTATAACGACACGTCTACAGCTGATTAGGGAAAGTTGCCAGATCTAAATTTCGGCAGACAGGTGAAGCGTCATAAGGGGAAGTGCCTTTTTCTAAAATGGGGGTTGCAGTTAGAAGCACGTGGCCCTGAAGTGGGTCGTAAGTGCAAAATTATTGTTGTAACCATTGTTTGTATTGTCATCCAACAGTAGATTATAACATGCTTAAGTGTTACACGCTTATCGTTTCAGTACCTATAATTGCCAGAATTCATTGTGTTGCAAATAAGTGGTTCACTAAGAGACGCAGTATCTTTTATTGCAAAGGTTTGGTCGCCTTTTTTGTTACGGTAAGTGAATCCAAACTGAATTATCTGCCCCACGACGATGAAAGGGACAATTTTACTGGAAAGAAGATTAGGAAACAAAACGCACAGGTTGGTTGCAAAGGTTTGGTCGTTTTTTTCCCACCAAATCCAAATCTTTTTTTTTTTTTTTTTTTCACGGTACGCGAATTCAAAATGAATTATCTGCCCCACGACCCGAATAAACTTCTCATTACTGGTTCAATACAACACGGGGTTTCTTTCATTCCATAGGTACTTATTAGGTCCTTGCAAGTACCATACTCTTATGCTTGTTAACAATTTATTTGGAATGACAATAGCAAATGTGAAAATTAAGAATGAGGAAATTCATTGACAAAATATACCTTCAGACAAAAAAGGTAGAGGTGACAATTACACCGTGGGATTTTTTGTACATTCACAGGCCTATGAAAGTTGTGATATCCTCCCAAAACCCAAACTGGTATAAGAGAAGCCGCCAATTTTTAAAAAAGGGTCGGCCTTTCAAAGTAGTGATATCAATCAACCAGGGAAAGGCCGCCAAGGTTAATCCTATTAGCCAAGTTAATCGCACCTAATAATACTTTGGACGTTAAATGAATAGGATTAACCTTGGCGGCCTTTCCCTGGTTGACTGATATCGCTACTTTGAAAGGCCGGCGCTTTTTATAAAATTGGCGGCTTCTCTCATACCAGTTTTGGTTTTTTGGTGGAATCCTATTACACGACAAAAGTATGCCTAATAAAACTGACTATTACTTTACGGGTTTTTTTTTTTGGGGGGGGGGGGCGCGGGCTGGGGAATTGTTTTGTCAAGTGTGACACTTCGTTTCTAACGTATGGGGATAAAAAAAAATGAGCATTGCGTAATATACCGTATGGACGCTCCCAAATAAACGTCATAACGTTGCAGATATTTCAGGTTTGATTACGTGCAATACTAGCGCACTATTCAAAACGTATTTCTGCCGTCAAAGCTTTGACACCATTTTGACGAAGATTTTAGTGGAAGAAAATATGTAACACAAAGTTTTGAATGTGCAAATCTTGAGTTGCTTAGCTATACGTATTTTTTTTGGCCGCGGGGGGAGGGGGGGATGATGGAGGGGGGGGGGGGGGGTGTGGGGGGCAACGATTTCGAAATATAGAGCAAAATACATTTAGCTTTGTGAAGCAGGGCGTTGGGAATGAACTTTTTTTTTTACTGTAACCCTCACATGTATCAGGGCGCATTTATGCACCGACTCGTCTTTGTATTCTCGCAAAGCTAGAAATCATCTACAATTCCAACATGGCGGCGGTTTTAGCTCTACCGGCTCGGACGAAAACGGTCAATATGCGAGTTCAGAAGCGACTGGGAAAATCGTCTTGTCAGGAAGAATTCTTTATCTTATTGTCCCGGATTATAAGACTGCAAGGATGCACTCAAATGATGTTGGATTTAGCTCTTCCAGGTAGCTTCGTTACCATAGCAACAACTCATTCGCCATCACGATTAAGTTCTAGCTGCGAGAATGCAAAGGCGGATCATTGCGTATTAATGCGCCCTCATCAGATTCAACATTACAAACACACTATCCTCGTAGAGTCTGAGAGCCAGTAAGAGGCGCGGGGAGGGGAAAGAGTGGGGGAGTGTCTCCCAGTGGCGCATCGGCAAAACTTCTGGGTTGGACCCCCCCCCCACCCCTCTCCCTCCCCTCTTTCCATAATAACTTACCAGACACAACAACTACTAAGACTCGGACTGCATGAAAACGGCTAAACCGATTTTCATGAAATCGGTTCTGAATTGTAAAGCGTGTGGTAAAGAGATTGAGATAATATTTAGACTACAGGAAATAAAAACAGCAGAGTGTTGGTGCTACGCTTGATGGCGGCACCAGGTGACACGGACAGTACCTTCCTAAACGACCGAACAGAGCGAACAGAACGCATCACTGTTAGAGACAGTTTGGCTCCAAACTTGACATCGCGCGTGCGCAATGATGTTGCTTCAGCTATTTAGCAACCTTCCGAAACTGCAATCACAGCTCAGCAAAATCAACAAGCTCAACAGAGCACTCGTTACGTCATCATACCTTTAACGTGACCAGACGTGGCTCATGGATTGGACCAGGCTAGGCTAATGGATGTGACCAGGCGCGAGCATGCGAAATTGAAAACCATCTCGGGGAGGTGGTTGCGGGTGATTGCCAGTGGTGGAGCTTTTGAGCATGCGCGATTGCCGGAAACAGACTAATCGCTGACGATGGTTGACGTAAGCAGGCCAGATCAACAGGGCTATAATAGGAAATGAGCTGAACTGTCACCAACAGCGGTGCGTTTGGTTCGTTCTGTTCGGTGCTTTAGGAAGGTACTGAGTAAATTTAGTAATCAGGCCTATACCACTTGCGTTACAACCACAAACAACACAACCTAACATATTATTAAGTCCAATTTTTTTATACGTTTTTCGAAAAAAAAAAGCCATAGGATCCGTTTTGTTGGGATCCAAATTTCCATTCTGATTCCAAAGAAGTGTGACCTATTATTCGAAATTATTGAAAGACATTATTATTGAAATTATTATTTTTTTCCTCGATGTAGCCACGATGCACTCTGGTAAATCGCCTAATGCATCTTGGCTGCACCGAATGGAAGTTCCAAATTTTTTTCAAGTTCCTTTGCAAATAAGTCCAACTTCTTCGGAACCAGAATATTGGATTATGCGTGCAGAAGAATGGTCCTCTGTCTGTAGTTTATTTTTCGAACAACTTACAAAAAAATTTGGACCAAAAAAAATAGCAGCTGATGCGTTTGAGAACCACCACGTATTTATTAACCATGGGACGAGGTGGTTAGAATGACTGTCTCTTGTGCCAGAGTTCCTGGGATCAAGTCTGATCTCAGCTGCCCATGCCATTTTCAAGAAAAGTATGACCTGTGAAGCCTCCTGCTCATGTATATTGTGGTGCGTAAAAGATCCTAGGAATTTTTTTATTGTAATTACCTAGCAAAATTGTCCTTCTCTACTTCTGGCACTATGACTTCGGCTGGGAGCGCGTCAAACCTTTAACGTATTTAATAAGAGCCCATTTGGCTTTCCGGTTTGTTTATCCTCTAACATATTCACCAAGCAAACGTTATGTATGTGCAACTTAGACATTGCATTTTGAACACTTCAAATGTTGTACTGAATTCGGAATAAGGATTAATCGTTCCTGGTGGATGCCATTGTTTGTGCAAACATTGCGTGGCTTCTGCGTTACCTTCCATTGTTCAAATAGAACAACGTTGCATTGTTGGAGGAAGTTTCCAAGCTGTTGATAGTTCGACTGAGGCAAAAAATGGTTTCAAAAGGTTTAACGAGCGTTAAACACTCCTGGTCATCTGCCCGAAGCCCTAAGGCCCTATGTCTGCAACAGCCACATTCCCAGGCAAGTTATAGACATAACAATGCTAAGAATGTAACAATGGAGTGTTCGTCCAGGAAAATGAATTTCATTAATGCTTGTGAGGCAAGGAAGTGTACAAAATTCAACAATTGAACAATTCGACAATTTTGAACATCTCTTTTACCATACAAGCACTGATGCAGCACGTTTTCCTGGACGAAAACTCCATTGTTACGACTTAGCATTGTTACATGAAAACTAGCCTCACTCGAACTAACGATAGCTCAGAAACGTGCTCCAACAATGCAACGTTGTTCTATTTCAACAATGAAAAGATGTCTGCACAAACATTGGCATCGCCCAGGAACGATTAATCTGTATGCATAATTCAGTACAACATTTGAAGTGTTCAAAATTTAATCTCCAATACTGTACAATATAGGACAAGGAACTTTGAACACTTCTTTGCCATGAAAGCTCTGATGCAGCACTTTTTCCTGGGCGAAAACTTCATTGTTACTATTTAGTATTGTTACCACATTCGAACCATCTATGGCTTAGAAACGTGCTCCAACAATGCAACGTTGTTCTATTTCAACAGTGGAAAGATGTTTGCACGAACATTGGCGTCTACCAGGAACGATGAATCCTCGTGCGGAAATGTTCAAAATTCAGTGCCCTACTGTACAGTTCAGGACACGGTATTTTGAACACTTCTTTGCCAAACAAGAGTTGTTGCAGTTCTTTTTCCTGGAGGAAAACTCCATTGTTATTGTATGCACGGCGTATGTTGAGTCCTGCAAGTATTTTATGAGCGGCTACGTCTTCCTGGGCGACTTTAGTCGATGGCCGCCATTGGTTTTGTAACCATCTTGGATATCAACAAGGTACTCTGCTACCAAAAACCTACAATCGATTATCTGTTTTCGTTCTGCGGCGAACTCAAGATAGGCCGCGGACACTATACGTGCTTTGCGTTGTCGCTGAAATTTGTCTCATTCGAACTCTGTAGCTTAGAAACGTGCTCTTGCAAAGCAATGTTGTTATGTTTAAACAATGAAAAGTAACGCAGAAGCTACACGCAATGTTTGCACAAACAGCGGCATTTACCAGGAGCGATTAGTTTGCAACAAAATTCAGTACAGTGTTTGAAGTGCTCAAAATTCGATATCCACTGCAGTACGTAGTAAGACCAAATTAATCTCAATACACGAAGTATTTTTTGCCCTAGTGATCATAAAATCACGGGTGGAAACGTCTGGTGCCCTCTAAGTGAAATTATCTGAACCAGCGATCTTTCCTTAGCGCGTTTCTGTAGGCGGTTTCTGAACTCCCAAATTATCCGTCTCCTGGCATTATTACCCGAACATTTACTCAGTAAGTGAACCTTCTCTTTAACCATTTACGTGCTTCACCAGTTAGATGGATGTTTCATTACCTCCTTGGCAAAGAGACCCATAAGAAAGAAGACCCTTCAGGTGGACTGGCCGAAGGGGGATTGTCAACGTCTCGCCTTGGTGGCTTAAGGGCCAATTGGAGCGGGATTACGTCTGACCCCCGAGGCGACTGCCAACAGGGATTAACTGGCCGTAATTGCGAGTGAATTCGACCGGACAGAGCAAATGGCCAAAGGGACGATGTGTTCTGGACAGTGTTGTCAAATCTAGGGAGCGCTCCGTTTTCCTCTTGCAGAAAAAACGTCGGAAAAGCATTAGACGAATTCTTTTGGAATTCTCTTTCTATAACTGTTTTTGCTGTTGTTGTTGCTGTTCACGTGCACTGATTTTCGTCGTTGTTCCTTTAATCTGTTCGAAGTTTTCCCGTTGTTACTAGCAGAAGAACACACTATAGATATAATCACACAGGAGATCAGGGAGCAGGTCACGGCCCACGTTCCCGCTTGTCTGGTTGGAGGGATTGCATTGCGGGAAAGCTTTCCAGGACAGCATGCTTCTCGAAGAGGCAGCTTCGAGACCGTCTTGAGCATTATTTATTTACACCAGAATGAACAAGGCTGGTAGAATATAATAGAAGTGGTAATTACCAAAATGGAGATCATTGGCCGTTGGGGAATTTGAGTACGCTGATTGAGTGAACGCAGCGAACGATAATCAGCGTTTGCTAGCCAGTGTGTGCAACAATTCGAAAAAACTTAATTCGGTCTAACATCGACATACACATGAGCTGCCATACTTAACCAGCATTGTAAACCGTTCATTCAATACCTTCCGCTTCAGCTAGTAAAAAAATTGAGAGGGGAGTAGAACATGTTTCTGTAACTTCCACTGTACTGCTAAGTCAGGTACACTCGTAGTAGTGCGGAAATCGCAGCTGCATGCCGGTTACAGGTATGAGCCATCTCGTTGTCAAGGATAAAATAATATCGGGTTGGTGTTGTTGTTGTTGTTGGGATTTTAAGAGCACGAACCAACATTGGGTTACCTGCCCCCACGACAATTCCAAGTTCTTTGTTTTTTAACAATAGACTTAGCTGGTTGACTGGTGTATTTATGCAGCTAAACCCCCATACGAGTTAGTTGTTTGGCGTTTTTTTTGTTGTTTTGTTTTTGGGTTTTAGGGAGGGACAATTTAGCTATAGAAATCCAAACGGTAAAACCGGGATCTTAATTGTTTAAAATCCCAAACAATGTCAAATTAACAATACAAAAAAAAAAAATGAACAAAAGACAATCACTCGGTTTGCAAGTAACCCTGGACAACCAATACGATGCTGATGTCACCACTTGGATTGGGCATCGGAGGATGTGGAGCATTTTTTGCTGCTATGTCCCCCGTACGGCCCCCAGCGACTCCACGACTTGCGCTGGTAGGCTACCACAGATGAGATAGCTAACTAGATATCGCATCTTATTTCTTCCAGTTCTACGTGGAGCCCTAGCGGTATTTGCGGCTACTAATGCCTCTGCTAATGCTTTTACCTTCGAAGCAACATGACAGCAAAGCATTGTCAGAGGTATTAGTAGCCGCAAATACCGCTAGGGCCCCACGTAGAACTGGACGAAGTAAGATGCTATAGTATATAGAATAGTTAACTTTCTAATCTATGCTCGTACACAACAAACGCATGCGCTCCTCAGTGTTTTGGGTGTCTGGTCCTATACTGACCGTTCCAATTTGCACTCTTTGTGGGCTGTTTGGTTTTGCTGCGAGCCGGGACGGTTTCAGATATCGCATGATTCTTGTCTTGTGGTTATATTGGAGGTTTGGAATAGTGTTGTAGCAGCTGTGTGTGTTATGCCCTACGTAGTAGTATTTTCATATTGTATTTGTTATTTTGTAGTTATGCCACACGCATATGGTTCTCGTCGTGGATTCCGAACATTGTTCCAAAGAACCCACATACGAAAAAATAAAAGTGTGTCAACATTTTGCTCCGCATGCTCTCCCCATTCTTATCTTCAATACAAGATCCCTCAAAAAAATTTCAGCCCGATTGGAGCTTTCTAAGCCTTATCCGTGGCATCTGGTCAGTTTGCCATATCCTGGAATTCTATACGTATTTGAGAGTCTTTTTTCTGAAGTTTGGAAACCCCCGAATCATGGGGGGAGGGGGGGGGGGCGGAGGAGATGCTGGTTATCAGGTCATATGCGAGGTTTCTAGTTTGTACGCCATGATAAAGCAGTCAATGACCTACTGGAAAGAGCAGTTAATCTGGTTCTAGATTATGGCGACAACATTACGACGGATGAAGTTCCGAGGTATCCTTTTTACAAGTCGTTGATCTTGTAAAAAGGATTGCCCCGGAACTTAATCCTTGGTAATGATGTGGCCATAAGCTAGAACCAAATTAATTGCTCTTTCTTGTAGGTCACTGACTACTTTAGCATGGCGTACAAACTAGAAACCTCGCATATGACCTGATAACCAGCATCTCCCTCCCACTGATTCGGGGGTTTGGTTAACCAGTCGGAGCCGAGTCAAAGCGTTTGATATAACAACCCTGACTTGCTTCCAATCAGGGGCCGCTAACTTGGAACATGTATTCAGTGTGGGGAATACAGGAACCCCCAATTCCAGTGGTTCAGAATGTGAAGGCTTCACTTTGCGTAGTTGGCAAGCAATTTGTAGTGTCTCTGCTCGTGATACATATGGTTCGAGAGTAGTGTAAATGAAGCCAACTCCTATGTCAGGTACCAGAAGTGCCTTTCCATAGTTGTAATAGCCAAGTCCTCTACTTCGGGTTCATTTACGCGGTACCCCCCCCTCTGAGGTCATGCCACAGTTTAAGATCAGTGATTGGACTGTCAATAGAGCAGTGACACGACGTAGTATTATTGTGTATAACTCGACGCTGGTGCCTTAATGGGTTAGCTGCAATGGGCCCTGCAGAGTAAAACAGAAGGGCGTCATACTGAAGCCGATGCTGTGAAGAGTGATTTCTTAGACCTAAAACGCGCAATTTTTGTTGTTGGAGAAAACAACGCTATTTTAAGCCTAAGAAATCCGCTCTTCCGTTGTTTTTCCCTCCATTTTTATGTAGTGCACCTTGTAGTTATGCCCTCCAAAACCCATACTGGTGCCAACATGGCGGCAAATGTCACTGCTCTATACCAAGAGACACAGTCAGCCAAGGTTTTACACTGAAAATGTACGTTCGGATTTCTTCATCTTCTCTTGGCTGTACTGCAGATGATGGCCAAATACATGGTAATGCCGATTATATGTATTATAGTGGTCATGCGGCATGCATGGTGGTATGTAAAAATCACAAGTTTTCTATGTAAAACCTTGGCTGACTGCGTCTCTTTGTGTAGACGCTCCAATTGTGGCATGAACTCAAATAATACCACGTGAATGTTCCCGAAGTAGCAGACGCGGCTATTACAGCTGTGGAGAGGCACTTCTGGTACCTCACAGAGGAGTTGGCTTCATTTACACCGTTCTTGAACCATGTATCATGAGCTGAGACACAACAAATTGCTTGCCAACTACGCAAGGTGCAGCCTTCACATTCTGAACCATTGGAATTGGGGGCTCCAGTATTCCCCACGCTGAATCCATCTTTCACGATAATGTCCTCTGATTGGAAGCAAGTCATGGTAGTTATGCCAAAGGTTTGGACTCGGCTCCGACTGGTTAACCAAACCCTTGAATCGGTGGGAGGGAGATGCTGGTTATAGGATGCTCTGAGGTTTGTACACCAAGCTAAAGAAGTCAATGACCTATCAGAAGCCTATTGAGCTGATTCTAGAGTATGCCCACAACTTTACCACGGATGAAGTTCCCGGGTAATTTCTTTTACAGGTCGTTGAGCAACATCGACGCCGTATTCCAGACTTCAGCAAAGAGACTCAATGGAGTATAGAATTCCAGCGTATATTTAACGAGCTAGTGTTTGTAGTGGTAACTGGAAGGTATTTTCAAAGTATTTCTGTCAAAGTTATTTATTCCAAAGAATCCTGAAAATGGTGACACAACTGTCATTAATCATTACGTTTCTTTTCGTCAGTTAATAAATGCCTGACTACCTTCACTACGTTTTGTTGTCACTCATGGTAAACTGACCAGATGCCAAGGGCAAGGCTTGGAATAATCCAATCGTGCTGAATTTTTTTGTGGGATCTTGTGTTGACAAATGGAATGGGAAAAAGCCTGGGGATCAAGATTTTGACACAATTTACTTTTTTTGCAGCACTCTGTTAATTACGTTTATGTAAATAACTACTCGAAAACCCAAACAAAGTTCGGGGAGAAGCACATGTGTGTGGTCACAACTGCCTGAAAACTACTGGCCTTAATAACTAAGCAGCATGATCAAGGCTCGTCTCTTTCCCGTCACGTATCCTACAAAATCTTTTTTTAACCCTCTTTCTGTGCCCTCCCCCGATCTCTGTCTATTCTGCCTCCGTTAGGTTACGCTAGTCCCTTCTTCTCCTGCGTCACCCCACGTACAGATCCTCTTTTCCCTACTCGCCGTCTCTGTCCTCCACTCTGTCCCCTTCCCCCAACAATAATGGGTCGCAAATCTTCCAGCCCTGAGCAATTTTTTCGGGAAATGGCAAGAAACTGCGGCCGAGGAAATGACTATGCCGAATTAATTACAATTAAGCGTCACTACGCGTAAAACGTTCCACCACCACATTACAGTACCTCTTCGGCACCAGATTACAGCAGGAGGAGGAATGCAAACCTCTCCCCGCTCTAAAAAAAAAATACGGGCCCAGCCACGTTGCGCCAATCTCTTATCTTTTACGCAAGCTGGCCGCCAACCCTAACCCCTCCTTGCCACCACGTAGCGCCTATATCTTCCCATCGATGCAACCCGCCCACCAAAAGCCCCTTGTACCACCGGTCACTCGGGGAGGGAGTAATACAAAAAATTATAACTACGCAACACTATGCCTATCCAATATCCACCACCAGACGGCAGCACCGAACATTCATGTCAGCCAAGCTCAGCAACCTCACTCGGCCTTAGTTTTGGCAATGCAGTTATCCGCGGCGGCAGTTATCTGTGTTTCCCCAGACACCCGAACTAAGCCCGAACTAAGTTCGGGCGTTGAGTGTAGAATTGTTTTTTGTTTTTTTTTATATTGGTGTTGCTTTTCTTAAGTGTGTGCACCACATCAGAGGTGATGGCATTGAAGTACTTACCGCACCGAGTAAATTTTACTTGGTCAATATTTCCTTCAAAACTACATTTTTCGTGAAGACTGAATGTATGTACTACATCTGTTACTAATTTCCCTTGATGTGAGCCATGAACCAATGGCTCGTTAAACTATCACAATGTCTCGGTAACTTACAATGCAAATCGTTGGTGTAGAAATATGTTCGGCGATAGTTCGGCAACAATGTGCTAACACTTATTTATTTATTTTTATTTATTTATTTACAGAGCGTAACGGCCTAAAACACCATGAGTTCTCTCTAAAACTACTTAAGACTAAAGACCTAAAGTTACAATCCGTCTATAAATTGCACAATGCAACCGGCCAGCCGGGGAACAAGAGAGCACGGGAGACCCTGGGTCCCTAGGTAAATCGCTGCGTCGCCCTACAAAAACCTAATGTCCTGTGCAGGGGACCAATACCAACATTGCCCTTTATTGCAACAATGGTGCAAAGGTGTTTGCCCAGATCCTCATTTGCCCAGATCCTCAAATGCTCCTCCTCATCGCTTTCCACGCTAGCAAGTTATGATGTTAGATAATCCTAGCGATGAACAACGGCAGATCAACCGGTTGTAATCGGTAAAGTCAACGAAAAAACCGTCTCCTCCTGTCAGTCGATGATTGCGATGAGTGTGATGCTTCTGCGGTGACGAAAGCTGAGGTATCGGAAAATTAACCTCGAGTTTAAGAATTTCTTTGATGATGTGTGGCTTCAGCGCTGAGTTGTTCCATGAGTTTATGAACGTGCTCTCCGTCTCCTTTCCAGGCCTTCGGACTATAGTAGCGGGCAGAAAAATTAGTTCATCTCGGCGAAATCGGCAGCTTCAAGTTAGTTTCAAACCAATCCATCGAATTCTAACACATGGCTCTAGCACTCAGACAAACAAAACCTATAGCCACCCTACTTTATGACTCTCCTACATGTGAGAGATGAATGGCAGTGAAACGAAATTTGGCAAAAAATGCATTGACCGCGCGAAGCCAGGCATTAAGGCCACCCGCGCTCTAGGCGGCCAGATCGCGTGGCCAGTGGTCGTCGCAGCAAAAAAAAAAATAAACATAAACTGACACTGCCTCGCAGCCACATCCGTTTTCCCTCGATAATTCTCGGTCATGTGGTGAAAAATGAACACGGAGCAAGTATGGTCACCCTCTGGTCGCCTGCACGCCGACCGAGATCCCAGTGCCCGCCACGGTGGCCAAGTGCACGTTGCTATTATACCGTAGGCATTCTCGTTGGCCGCGAGGCTTGGTCACCGATCGACCCATTTCACACCATAATATCCGTGGGAAATGTATTTGAAGCTCTCCAAACACGTTTTGAAAACACGTTGGAAAACAGAAAACACGTAAGGCTATAGTCCCGGCCGTGTAAAAGCGGCGGCCATCCCATGTGAGCATCCTATATAAGATCTTGTAAGATCCTGTAAGTTCTTACAGGGGTCCTACAAGATCTTGGTACAAGATCCTGTAGGATCCTGCCAGATCCTGCAAGATCCTACAGGAACTTGTACCAAGAACCTACAGGATCTTGCACAAAGTAAGATCCTGTAGAATCCTGTAGGATCCTGCAGATTCTTATCAGGATTCAACAGGATCTTTCATAAGATTAGGTGCAAGATCCTGCAGGGTCTTACGGGATCTTAACAGGATACTAAAGGATCTTGTACCAAGATCTTACAGGACCTTACAGGATCTTGTAAGTTTTGCTCTTCTTGTAAGAACTTAAAGAATCTTTAAAGAACTTAAAGGATCTTACATAGGATGCTCGCATGGGATATTCCACGATGCAGAGTTTCAGGAAAAGGTGATTTCGAGAAAACGGAAAGTAATGTTCCAAACTATGCTACCTTTCAACGATAGGGCATTCGGTACTGCGAAATTCTCTCCTGCTTTCTCGTGTTTTTTTTTTTCTCTCCCTGTTATTGTCAGTTTCCTGTGGTTTTTATCGCATCTCACGGCAGAAACGCTCCAAATTGAACTCTTTTTGCCTGAGAGCTCGAGGTTCGCTTCAACCTCGGTGATGCTTGTTTGGTGAGTATCTCATACGACCTTCCTTTATTTTATTTTATTAATATCTGCTCGTTGCAGTTTATTTATCTTGAAGCAGGTTAGTGTGAGGCTGATCACTTGCATATTGCTTCGTGGTAATTTATTTTCCCCAATTTAATATTAAGCCATGTTTAATACTCTTGCGTTATTTATTTAGTATGTCACATGTCGTTGTGCTAATTCTCATCCCCTGTTAAATGCCCGTGTCCTTTTTTATGAGCCTTTTCGACTAACTCCGGAACTAGTTCCTCCCGCATGCGCGGTAGAGGGTACGAGTGGCAAGAAGCTCAGCACGGCCAAGAGCAGATAGGCTGTAGCATTGTTTTGGCTGTATCTACAGGTCTAGATGACAACCGTAATCAAGCGCAGACTTTTAAGCAAATAAAAATCAGTAAAGAACATGTTTCCTTTTGACATTCCTATGTTTGCATACGTATGTTTGACATACTTATGTTTACCTATTTTAACAATCATCTTCTCCCGCATGTTTCAAGTAAAAAACTTGCATGTTTTAGTAGCAAGAATAAAAAAAGTTTTCTCCGATTATAATCCAAGAAATTTTCCCTACCAAAAAACAGTCCAAGACATCTAACAATACCGACTGTTTTGACAGTACTTTTTTTTACTATTTCTATGTTCAATCTAACTAATGCTGAGCACCAAAAACTTGTTATTAGTCCTACTTGTATTACGCTTAGTAGACCCAAGAATTTTTTTTATGCAGAAAGTATGGTAAGAAATAGAGTTATCTATACACTGTTATTAAATAAAAGGAAATTAATAAATATGAAAGCAATTTTATCATGATGCAACAGTTTTCAATACTTACTTAAAAAATTCTTTTAATTTGTATGCTGTAGCGTTCAATAATTTTATTGTGCTTACAAGTAAATATTTAGCTTGGTAGATTTTCTTAAATTGATTATTATTATGAAAACAATTTTATTATTAAAAAAATTAAGAACAACTAAAAAAAAAACCGTTTTCATGGCTAAAAAAAAATTAAAGCCAGGTGAAAAAGAAAACCAAGGGAAACGAAATTGCAATCTAGGGTAAAATCTTGATAGAGCCTCGTGGGTGGGTGGGGCTGAGCAAAAATAAATAAATAAATTGTAGTAAAGAATATTTCTATTTTTTTCTGGGAATGGTGGGGGGGGGGGGCGGGTTCAGAATTTTTCTCATGGTTTTGAACTATGCAATCTTAAAAGAAGAGCGACACGTTGCTTTACTTTAGTTTCAATAGATTTTTTTTTTTGATAAAACAACACATCTATTAAAACTAAATGCCGGGGGAAAAAAATAACCGACCGGGAAAAAAAAAGCTGCAGGAAAAAAATTACAAAGTCGTTGGTGAAACGCCGTCTTGTCTGGTGAAATGTGAGCCAAGCTAACTGACCTAACTTAACCTAACCTATAATTACAACAGAAACATGAAAAAACAACAAAAGCAACAAAAAAATTTTCAACGAAAATGACAGAAATAACAAATGCCATACCATGCTTACCAATATTCGAGGCAAGACACCCAACTTAAATAACACCAAAAACACGAATAATAAAAACTAACTGTTACTTAAGCTAATTTTCC
>JAHWFP010024378.1:0-19271 GCA_023313725.1 Lithobius niger
CGAAAAAGCTTACGTTTTGAAAACGATCAAGTCGAGACTAAGCCCCCAGGTGCCGTTTTTTGATGTGCATTTCAAAGCGCATGGTTAAAATACACTTTCTTGTGGCTATATAAACGCAGTGAATGTTTATGCACAGTTAACTCCTTCATGCTACTCAAGGTCAGTATAGGAAAGTATATTTTGACAGACACACGAACGGACGGATGAACGGAGAAAAAATAGGTCACGTCAAGGTAAATACAGGTCAAGGTCTCGCGTCAATGTCAAGGCCATGCTTCAAGGGCAACCCAAATCAAGGCCATGTGTCAAGGTCAAGTCCATGCATCAAGGTCAACCTGAATCAAGGTCACCTGTCACGGTCAAGACCATGTGTCGAGGTCAAGATCATGCGTCAAGGTCAACCCAGGTCCAGGTCAAGGTCATGACTCAATGTCCGCAACTTCACTTCTGGTCATGTTGCATCTCATGACGTCAATCCCAGTCAAGCACCATCTAATGACATCACTTCTCGTTACGCGACTTCTGATGACGACACATCTGGTCACATGACATCTGATGACACTATTTCCTGTCACGCGACATCTGATGAAGTCACTTCCAGTCATGCGACTGAAAAAATAATGTCACTTCCCATCACGTGACGGGGGGGCCCCCCCCCCCCACACACACCAGAAGTGACGTCGTTGTCCAAGAAGGCGGCCCACACAACTTCGCGCGGCCAAATGGAACGTTATTATCGAAACAAGATGGAGAGAATTCCTCATTTTGATGTCAAGGTCATGGGACAAGATCTACCTCCCCCAATATCGCGCGACCCTCGTAATTTCATATCACGTAAATTCTACGAAATTCCACGTAATTTCTTCCAAATACAATGTAAAATCTACATTTGACCCAGACACTCGCCTTCTTCTCCTAACCCTGTGGGACTAGTTTCCTTTCCGGAATTTCTATCGTGGGACGATCCCTCTGACCCTCACACCTTCTACCCAAACCGCGTAAATTCTACCTAATTCAGCGTTATGGAATAAGAGGTTGTGCCAATAGTGGCAATAACAAAAATTTAAAACAGACTAGTTACCTCACCCACCCAGCTATTATAGTTCTCGTCATATCATTTCCACTTCACGGGAAAATTTCCATCTCTTCCCTTCTTTACAATTTTTCAACCAGGAATAAATCGGGAACGTGGGTCTTTTATAGTTCACATCCGTAGAAAGCGCCACGAACCAGAGTCACATCGTGTTCCTTCAGTATGTAAGTTACCGGGTTGGTTTTCAAAATTTTTTAATCGTAAAGAGTTCGTTAGTTCACGTCTGTTCATATCCTTTATCAAAATTCCCCTTTATCTTAGACGCGCACACGAGAGCCTTAACTTTTCACTTTTGCACCACTGTACGTTTCTTCAATCCGACACGGCGAAGATCTTGTTCATCGTCGATCGTAACATCAGAGGGCTTCATATTGATACTTTTATGATATCTTTTGTTGTAGGCTACTGTGTGAGAATTTTATTTTAAAAGGTTTAGCCACTGATGGTTCTCTTGTCTCGTAAAGTTTTTCCACATCAGCTCCTTAAATCATCTTTTAAGCATTTGACCAGAGTCACTTTCTTACCGGAGTACGTGAATAGAGTTTAATTTTATGCTTCTTCATCAATTCTTGAAAGTTCTCGTTGTAAAAATCTTTTCTTCGATCAACTCCTAGATATTTGGGTGCTGTATTGTTTCTCAAAATCGAGGCAAAAGCAGCCGTAACGTCTGGTCCCAACTTTGACTTTATTACCACGGTCTAAGCATACTTTGACATGCCATTGATGACGTTATATCGACCAAATCCACTTCTCAAAGATCATTCAGGCCTAGCACACTGATGTCATGGCATGGAAAATTTCGTCTTGTTGGTTTGTTAAGCTCTTGAACTAATGTTTTCATGTTGTCCATTTTTTTTATTATTCGCCAAATATATTCTGATTAATCGTAAACTTTTGGGTAATTTTTTAAGGACAGGAAAGCCAAAGGCTCACAAAAAATAACGAAATACAGATGCAAACCTATTTACGTTGCCTTTTGGACTTATATGACAGACTGCCTGAGAGAGGAATCGAACCCAGGACCTTTGAAATCAAAGGCTATTTTAAAAGGAAACGTCCATACGCAGCATTTAACACGTGCATATATACATATAAACAAACACTTTCCAATCGCCACTGGAGGGACGCTTATTTGCCGCGCCATCCTCTAAGTAAAACAAATGGAACAATGGAGCTTTTGATTTCAAAGGTCCTGGGTTCGATTCCCCGCTCAGGCAGTCTGACATATAAGTCCAAAAAGGCAACGTAAATAGGTTTGCATCTGTAATTTGGGTTGAAGTTATAACGTTTTGCTCTTCCAATTTCGGATAGAATGTTGACAATTTCGTTTTGTTGGTAGTCACTACCACCACCAAGTTGTCACCCATAGAGCACCCTTAATCTGTTAACCAACTGGTTCGGATCATCATAGCTTACATATTCCACTCAAACAGGATGAATATTTTATATTAATTCTTTTCCAGTTTTTGATGCTTTAATATCCTCCCAGATGGGTTTGATAATTTTAAAATATTTTGCTAACCGATTAATCTTTGGTTTGTTCGTTACAGGGTTGTTGTTTTGGGAAATAGCATTGCTATCTTTGAGACTCAGTGCAAGGCAGAACGTGCAAAAAAAAAAACGGAAGGAACTTGCACCCTTTACACGTTCCAGCGTACACAAGCGTGTGAGTTTCTAGCGGCACATCTGCTCTAGGAGATGATTGCGACATGATATTAGGTGACTTCATTTTTAATTGACCAACTTTGTAGAACTCAAATTCCTCATCGTCAGAATCGACGTGTTTCTTCTTTTTCAGTTCCTGTTTTGGCAGTTCCTTTTTCTCGCGTTCTTTGGAAGTGGGAAGAGTCAACGTTTTCAGGGCTTCAGTCAGTGGTTCGAAAACCAGACGTGAAGCTTCTTCTCCAGTCTCTTTATCGATTTTTTTTCTCTCATAAACTTTTTTATATTTTTTTGCGAAGAGTGAATATTTTTGAATAATCATCGATGGTATTTATTTGCCCCTTTTTTCATTACATGTTTTTAAACATTCGTTTGTAATGTCCCTTCGTTAATGTCACGTTTTATCGATCGTAAGAAAGCTGAATGGATGATTCCAACACGATCACATGCACATTTAACTCAACAAAGTCCATGTCTCCTCTGACATGGTTTTCGTAAATGTGTTTCAGGTTTAATTCTTCTTGAAGAAATAACACGAGCCGGTCGGTATTATCGCGTACAACTTGTTTCAGAATCCTGGTGTAAAACTGAGTGCAGTAAAACATGTTGGCATTGGAATTACGACACTGCGCAAAGTACATTTTGGTCACACTTTGTTCATCATCAAATACAACGGTGTTTCAGATGGATGGATCCTAGTTTCCGGGCGGAGTCAAATCTGCTTCTGAACTGTGAAAAACGCCAACTGCGTTAGCCAGATGCGCTTCGAGCTCAGAAAAAGGGGATTGTAACGTTCTATACTTTGTGTGACAAGGAGTGATTCTGTAAACGTACAGCTTATCGTATTCGATCCATCCATCGTTTCATAAAAAATTAAGCAACAGGTTTGTTTTCCCGCAGTTTGCCGATCCGAAAATCAGAAACCGGATGTTCCATGGTGAAAAGGGGTGTTGGGCCTCCTCTTCCGCGTAATTGTAATTGATCACTCTAGAAATTTTTAAATGAGAAGAAAGGAGCATGGCAGTCAACAAATTTGGAACTAGGTTTGAACGGGTGGAGGGGTTTGATTTGATGTTCAATAGTCATTACAACCTGGGTGCGTGCAGGCAAACTAATGTCCGTGTAGTTCTAAAATCTAACAACGTCACCTCTCTTACCCAAGTGACACTGCTGCGAAGAGAGGGAGAAAAACAATTTACTACGAAATACAATGTTGAGAACGAATTAACGATTCTAAAAAGAAGCTCGCTAATTCTCGAAAATATTGTTTTTTCCACTAAAAAGAAACAGATTTAGGATGTGAGGGACCCCCGCAGTACTCCCGACCCCGTCAACAGGGTATACAACGACTGGAATTGTATGGTTATAAATGGAGATAGAAGTGAGTTAATTTAGAAGCGTATTATTGGTGCGGAGGACCCCATCGACCCTTATGAAAAAGATGTATACCAGCTGTATACCCTGGTATACCTTTTTAACAATTTTGGTATACAGTGTATACATGACAGTACACACAGGTATACCAAAGTACACGCTGAGGTATACTTGGTGTACTCGAATGTATACTCGTCTCAAACTTAGGTATACTGGAAGGTATACCATACAAACTGAACGGTATAACAGGTATACCTGGTAAAAGGAAAAGGTATACCTTGTATACTCGGGTGTATACCCATCTCAAACCAGGGTATACTGATACGTAAACCATGTATACCTAGTACCCTCCTCGAGTGTATACCTGTCTCAGACTAAGGTATACCGAAAGGTACACTACACAAACTAAAAAGTATACCAGGTATACCTAGTAAAAGGTATGCCTTGTAAAAGGTAAAAGGGTATGCCTTGTATACTCAGGTGTATACCCATCTCAAACCCGAGTATACTGAAAGGTATATCATATACACCAGGTACCCTCTAGTCTCAGACTAAGGTATACAGAGAGGTATACCAAGTAAGCTCGGTATACTTCCACCTCAAACTAGGGTATACTGAAAGGTATAACTGTATAGCTGGTATACTCAAGTGTACACCCATCAAAAAATAGGGTATATGTACAGGTATACTGGATACATCTGGTATACTTGGGTGTATACCCGTTTCTAACTAGGGTATACAGAGGGGTACACAAGGAACCTGGTGTACAAGGAATCTAAAAAAAAACTGACAGTGTTTTTAATAATTTCTGAATGGACAAGAAGAGACATTTTCAGATACAAGTAAACCGCACAGAATCAAACAATTTTCCTAATACTTTTATACACTTAGTAATGCATTTCATACTTAACTTGTGGCACATTGACGTTTCCTTTTGCGGGGGGTTGACCCTCCTAAATGTTATTGGTGTCGGCGGCCACTTACGGTCCGGCACTTCCTTGTTGATTGTTGCCATCTTGATGGTTTTCGTCGTCGTTTCCATCTTCCGCATGACATTGTGCGTCAATTGGGTGATAAGTCTGTCCTCCTGTCCGGTGTTTTTCAATTTTTGCAGGAGGTACAGATGTATGACAAGATTTAGATTAGGGGTTTGAATAATATCTCTGTAATGTGTGGTGCAGTGGCAACCCGGACCACTGCACTGTGACTGAGGTTGGCGCTAATGACCAAGCTGTCGACGCGCCATTAAGCCTCAATCCCCCCCCCCACATTGACATTTTTTTTCCATTCTTCGGCTGCTCCATGGGACAAGGAAGCCTAATTGTTAGTACGACCAATTCATGTGCATGAGATCCTGAATTCGATCCTGACCTCTGCCACCCTTTGCAGTTTTGGTAAGAGGTAAGGGCCGTGTGATGCCTGTGCTCATGTAAATTGTGGCATGTAAAAGCACCTAGGAATTTCCGATTGGAATTACCTAGCAAAAATTGTCCCTCTCTCCTTCAGCTGGGAGCGCATCAAGGCTACACCTTTTTCCTGTCAGCATTGAATTTTTTAGCATAAAAAAATTGGACGATTTAGCTTTCCTTCTGCACCGTAGCTAGAAGTTAAAAAAAAATGCTAAATGACACTGACTACAGCATCGCGTTTTTCGGAATTATGAAAGTGATAAGACAGAGTTTTCCGTCAAGAATCAATAAATTATTACGAACTTCATTTAACTGCATACCTTGACAGGGAACTTAGCGTCGGTTTAAATATTAAAAAAAAACTATGAAATGATAGGTGAAAATGAATTAACATTTTCTTGTACTTTTTTTAATTGAAAAGAACAGATGCAAATTAAAAATAAATATTTGAGATATCCTGGGGATTGCGTTCGAAATATCTTTTAGGGCTTTGTGAAAAAAAATAATAATTCGTATAATTTAATTTAATTCATCTGCACAATTCAGTAACAATTTCAGTTAAAGGTGTAAAACCCGTCGTCCTATTTTAAACAATAACTTTCAACTAGCAATAGTTGCTGTGAAAACAAGTAGGGTGCATGCGGAGTTAGCAGAAACAAAACTGCCTGCCTGGTCGAGGGAAGAGGTGGGGGTTGGGGGAGGGGAGGAGAGTAGCCGAGACAGCGAGCTAAAATAGCGGAAGCTATGGACTCGTATCACCATGACCTTGGGGCTGGACAAAGCCTCCTGCAGTAAAGGCCGAAATAGCTCTGCATTCCACAATGCTACTTAAAAGGCAAAACGTTTAGTTATTATGGTAAGTTCTGCCATCCGTTGGTAAATTTTAGAAACCCTACGTCGTTATCTTGCAAATTTGCCGCTGGTGTCGAGATGGCAACACCTACAGAACCTGCTTCTCCTTTTATGTCGTTGGTAGATTTTAGGCACCTTTTGCGTGTTCTACTACGGCCTTCACTGTAGGGGGGGGGGATGAGGCTTAATGGCGCGTCGACAGCTTGGTCATTAGCGCCAACCTCAGGAGGCTCTGGGCTGGATCATGCGCACTGCGTGGATGAGCGCCATGTTTGTTGGGATTTTTAAAATGTTTACGTGCAGGAAACGTGCTTCGGATTTTTGGATAACGTATTTTTTAACAATCACGAATCTGCCACGGCTTAGAGAACAAACGAACCCCAAAAAATGACGACAACTAGTACAAGAAAGCCAGGAATTGTCCTTTTTACAGATCGAATGCAGGTAACCGACGAGTTTAAAAAACGTACTGAATTCGTAGGCCTAGCCGTAGCGTAACCTAGGCGTTTGTGTGCGGCAACACGTGCTTGAATCTGTGTACACCAAACGGCTACTGATCCAAAGTGTGTGCTAATATGACAACAAGATTATTTAGCAACGATTTTTAATTTAAGACATTTCATCATTAACTGTTAAAAACGATATTATTATCGTTGTGTGCAGCAGTGATTGCAAGGACAGCCTTCAACAGATTATGAGAGAAAACGTGCGTACTGATTACGTGTGTAGTGTCAGTTGAATACAATGCCGAAGTTAAGGGTTAACTTATTGTTTTAGATCTGCATTTATTACTGTGATTATAAAAGTAAAATTTTATTCAGTACCTTACTGCTTGTTGGTACTTATTTTATAATCTTATTCATCCGCAAAACTTTTTCCTAAGAAACAATTTTATGTTTTTTTCTTAAATTGTCAGACTTAATCAAGCATTCTGTTGGAGTGGAGAGTTAGGGACGAATCAATAATCAATATTTATGTGGGGGGCAGACGATATTGCATTCAAGGCAGCTTTGGGACGTTGGGCCAAGTGTTTTTAAGCGAACAGATTTCTAATACGCTGCTGCTATGACAAAAAAAGGTTGAGAAGCACACGTTATTTCTTTTTTATTTACCTAACCTTGGAACAAAAGTCACCTACTAATGCCACCTACTATAGCGAAGGTCACTTTGTTGGGAGGGGGGCGCTTATTTGGCCAACTGATAAATAACAGTGGCACAGAAAGAAAAGTACTTTAGAAAGCGCCCAGAAAATAGAGCTAGGTGGTCTGGGGGAGAACTGTAAGCTACCGGAAGCAGAAATTTTAGGCCATTTTAGGTGTGTTGGTGTGTTGTTTCATAAAGACCTAAAATTGCAACTAAATACTATTGTTTTTTTTAGACATTTTCTTTAAAAAATTTGTTCAAAAACTTAATGCACTATTCCAGAAAACAGGAATCCTTCCAGATCTGTACAATTTTTTTTTGTAAATCAAGTTAATTTACTCAGGTTAAATCTAAAAATAATTTGAATCGAAACAACTTGGAGACGATTTGGACACAACAGTCTACCAAACAAAATTGCCAATTAAATTTTCACTTTTGCCAATTATGTAAATTTTCGTGAAGCTTTTTTTTTGCTCAGTACGGCCCTGAGCTGCCAAAGGCTGTGAGCTAACGTATTTCTGTTACCAGTCGTGTGCACAAGGCCAACATGGCAGTTGGAAAAATGATCAGGGGCAGTGGTTAATTTAACTGTACTCAATGTTGGAAAAACTTTGCTTTCCAGCTGACTGAATGATTAAAGACGGGAAAGCCAAAGGCTCACAACAAATACCTAATTACAGATGCAAACCTATTTACGTTGCCTTTTGGACTTATGTAAGACTGCCTGAGTGGGGAATCGAACCCAGGACCTTTGAAACCAAAGGCCGAGGTCTACCGCTGAGCTATACTGACACGGCCTTTTTTTTTTTAAAGGAAACGTCCATAGGCAGCATTTAACACTTGCGTATGCACATGTTAAATGCTGCCTATGGATGTGTCGTTAAAAAAAAGGCAGTGTCACTATGGCTCAGTGGTAGGATCTCGGCCTTTGGTTTCAAAGGTCCTGGGATCGATTACCCGCTCAGGTAGTCTGACATATAAATCCAAAAGGCAACGTAAATAGGTTTGCGTCTGTATTTAGTGACTGCATGATGGTAAAGGAATTTTCCAGCTCTCATGGAAATACTTTGCCGTGCCTTGTGTTGGGAGTGAGATAAACCTCCAAGTAGGCCTATTCATGGAAACGGGAATTTGTGGTGAAAAAATATCCGAGTTTGCTAACTTGACTGCTTGATTTTGCCTACTTTGTGTCTTCTTGGATGATGGGGAGTAGCTTCCCCATTTCCCTCTCCCAGTCGCTAGGCTATAGCCCTGCTACCCCTACCCTCCATGTTCATGTCTTTCTTTTAGGTGTAGGACGTACATTACATTGTTCCTGTTATCACAAGACAACTAAACTTTAAAAAAGTATGGGTTTGACCAGTTATTTAATATTAAATGTTCACAATTCTGTTAAGCTGCATTAATTTTCAGTAAGGTATGCCGAAGAAACTGATTTTTTTTAATTTTCAAAAGCCAGTGGTTGTCCCAAGTTGGAGAGATGATTGAATTTCGTGAATACTAGAACGAAGAATTTGGAATTAACCCTAGCAGTTTCGGAAATTCAATACTTGTCATTTCTTGTCCTTATGGTTTACACAAAATCCCTAAAGCTGTACATATTTCCAGCTTTCAGGCTGTAGCAAATTAGTTTAATTTAGCATCCTCGTCTTATGAAAAACAAGAAGGAATTTACTACGGAAAACACGAGAAATGGAGTAGGCCTACAGTATTTTTTTAAATTTTAAAATAAAAATTCGGCAACAGTTAACCAAACCAAAGTTGAGGCAGCTTAACCTGTAATATTCACAAGGCTACCACCTAATTTTTTTATATTTCAATTTTATGAGAATTTCCATTTCAGTAGATATAATTTAAAAAATAGCTAGGTCTACTTAATGTAGCTGCTAAATAATAAGACAACTGTAAGTTACAACACATATTTTGAAAACGCACCAGTGTTGGGACCAAGTTCTGCAAGTGTATTATACAGGTCAGAGAGTAGCCACTCAACAGGAGCCACGTTAATTGTAATCTATCGGCACCATTATTGGTTAAAAATTACGTCTGCTGGTTTTCAGATCTGAAAGCCAAATATTGAAAGATTTTGATGTTTGACTACACAATTTTAGGTATCTTTTATAGAGCTAGCCACTTGCGATAAAAACCACTGCAGAACAAAATGGTTAGAACCACCACTATTTGGTAATTTTCGATAATCCATCCACACAGCTTGAGTGTCTGCTACAGCATTGGAATATGACTGATAGATGCTGTGGAGGTGCAGTGGGCCACAGCATCAACAACCACCAATTTCGAAAGATAAGAGACTTAAATAAAAGATATCAATACAACATCTTCAGCAAATTTTCGACTGTCAATTCTCTGGAGATGTTGGGGCTTCAGTCTTCTTCAGGCAAAAAAAAACAAATTTCACTCCACTATGTCATGTTCGATCGTCGTTACGATCTTCTACTTTTAGAATCGGCGTTCTAGCGTAGCCTCCACCACTTGCAAGGCCGGTTTTCCACCTCTCGCGCAGCTCATCATTAAACTCGCTATGGAGCAGAAACTTTATTCCAGAATTGGATGGTCCCTGGATATTCAACAGTTCAACCTTCTCTCGCATGTGGATGACTATCAAAAATTAGCAGAATAGTGGTGATTCTGATCTTATGACTCTGAGCGTTCTGTGCTTTAGTAGTTTTATCGCGAGTTATAATGAGCTCTCGTAGTAGAAATTTGACCGTTGGTTTCTTCAATGAAAGCTAGCCAATGGTGTAAACCCCAAGAAGAAGCCTCCCCAAACCCTATCAGTGATTTCAAATGGAATAATACGTTTGCATTTCACGCTATGCCATGCCACTAGAACTCACGCTAAGTTATGTATGCGTGTCATGCTACAGTAGGCTGCTCGGCCTACATGGGTAAAAGTAAAGCAAAATAAAGTGGTATTGAAAAGTAGGTTCTCGTAGAATAGGACTTGACAATATGACTCAGTTACGACTGCCTGGTCGCTCAAACACAAGCGGACATTCCTATGAACTTCACCGAACATGAACAACCCTACCAGTAATTTTACTACTTTATTACGCTCGTCAGTTCGCTGAAATTCAATATGTCAGAAAAAGTACCATACGATAAAGTTTTTGCACGATAGCCTATTATAAAATTAACTATAATCGTGCCACTACTACTTCTTGAGTATACCCAGAGTTGGTGTATACTGAGGTAATCCCAATGTGTATACCTCGTGTACATCTAAATGTTTATGTCAGGTATACCCACAGAGGTATGAACTCCCGAGTGATTGCTTTTGGTGCACATAAAGGTATACCCAAGGTTTGTACCATATTATACACCTGCAGCATACCTATATATACCAAGATGTATACCCAAGGTATACTTTTGGTACAATTTGAGGTATACTTAGGCTATACATTAGGTTCAGGTATAATTAAGTAAGGTATACAATCAAGGTGTATACCTTGGGTATACTCAAGGGTAACTCAAGGGACCCGTGATATACACCTTGAGTATACCTGAGGTGTATACCATACTTGATTAACCTTAATTTAATGTATACCTGAGGTATACCTCAAGTTGGTACACTCTAGGTGTACATTCAGGTAAAGACCTTGGGTACACCTTTCTGTATACCAAAAGCAAGCACCTTGGGTATACCCAAGGTAGACACCATGGGTATACTCGAGGTATAGATGCCAGGTATATGTCAAGTATACCCCCACTTTGGGTATACCGAAGAAGTATATACCATTTGTTTATATACCTGTGCCCAAGCGGTATACTATCGAGTATACATATCAGGTATACCTTGGATATAGTGTGTCCATTTTTTATATACCGAGGTATACGCTTTGGTATACTTCAGTGTATACATTTGGATGCACCTTGGTTGTATACACAGGTATTTCAAAAATGGTATACCCAATGGTACACTTACTGAGTATACAGCAGGAATATACACTGAGGTATACCCTAAGGTATACTCATGTGTATGCATCTTTTTCATAAGGGGACCCTACTGATGTGGTTGTGAAACCAATTCATTCAAAGCTCCTGACACGACGTCATTTCTTTTCCGGCCAAGAGTCCGATGAATGTGAGAACCTTTGGGAGTTTTTAATAGTCCAGCCATTCTCCATGAGATAGTGTTTTACTGCAGCACTGTGGTCTCGTCACTCGACGTGTGGTGCAGAATTGGAAGCGAGGGGGGGGGATTTAGGCTTAATGGCGCGTCAACAACTTGGTCATTAGCGCCAACCTCAGTCACAGTGCAGTGGTCCGGGTTGCCCCTGCACCACACATTACAGAGATGTTATCCAAACCCCTAATCTAAATCTTATCATACATCTGTACCTCCTGCAAAAATTGAAAAACACCGGACAGGAGGACAGACTTATCGCCCAACTGAAGCGCAATGTCATGCGGAAGATGGAAACGACGACGAACACCATCAAGATGGCGACAATCAACAAGTAAGTGCCGGACCATAAGTGGCCTTCGACACCAATAACATTCAGGAGGGTCAACCCCCCGTAAAACGAAACAGTGAGTAAGTCGGGAGTGACCAATGCGCAAACGGGCCAACACAACCTCCTCACGGCGACTGCGGCGACACGCCGAGTGCCACTCCTCGACAGTGCCTTTAATAGCTCGTAATTTATTACCGTCCTGTCCATCCCACAAGGTTTGCCAAAAAGCGTGTAACCTCAGACGCAGAGTTGGAAAAGCGTCTGAGGGAACAAAGCTGAGATTCCTACCGAGAGGGCCAGAAAGGGCCCCCTTCGCAGCAGAATCAGCTTGCTCATTTCCTGCTATCCCAACATGGCCCGGGATCCAGCAGAAAAGCACGGTTTTCCGCTGGCCAGGCAAGCGGGAAAGCAAAGCTTGGACACGTTGTGTCAAGGGGTTCCGAGGATTGTAATTCGCCAAGGACTCCAGGGCACTCATGGAATCACTAAAGATAATGAAATGCGTGCCCTGAAGGTCAAGGATCCATCCACCGCCAAACCAAGAGCCAAAAGCTCTGCAGAAAACACAGAATAGCCTGATGGAAGGCGATGGGCAACCGTTACTCCCTTACACACACAAGCACACGCCACGCCAACATCTGACTTCGACCCATCAGTAAACAGGCGCTGATAACCAGCGTACTGAGAACTCAGCCGCCGGAACTCCTGTAAGTACCTTGCTGGTAGAGTGGAACCCTTCGGGAGGGACGCCAGCGCGAAAATGAAACTGCCACTTGGGACAAGCCATGAGGCAACTGGCATCCTACCAAGCCTCAAGACGCAAGGCATTTCAAAGGCTATCTCCTGACAGGACTGCTGGAGCCTATCGCGGAAATCACCCTTACCCACCCTCCGTCTACCGACTCGCAAGTCTGGCCCAAAAACCATGGACCAAGCAGGACTGGATTGCACAGCACGCAAACGCACAGCATACTGAATGGCAAGCTGTCGCCGACGAATGGCCAAAGGTGGCTCCGAGGCCTCGGCATAGAGGCTGACCACTGGAGAAGTTCGAAATGCTCCAGTCGCCACACGCAGGCCACTGTGATGCACAGTGTCCAACATCTGGAGAGTCGAGTCACTAGCCGAATCATAGACCATACACGCATAATCAAGTTTGCTGCGGACAAGGGCTCGGTAGAGGCGCAACATAGCAGTGCGATCGGCACCCCATGAAGTGCCCGACAGGACCCGCAAGATGTTAAGCGTCCGCAAAGCCTTGTCTTTAAACTGACGCAAGTGCGGAAGCCAAGATAACCTGGAATCGAACACCAGACCCAGGAAACGTGCCCGTGGAACAACAGGAATTTGTGCCTGTCCCAAGTACAGGCAAGGATCTGGGTGCAGTGTTCGCTGGCGGCAAAAGTGGATGCACACAGTCTTGTTCGGAGAAAACCAGAAACCATTACTGACCGCCCAGGTCTGGACTTTGTTAATCGCCAGCTGCAGCTGCCGCTCGCAGGTCTGCATGCGAGCTGCCCGAAAGCGCTGGCCGAAGTCATCGACAAACAACGACTGGGGAACAGCAGCTTGCTGAGCAATGGGGTTGATCCCTATAGCAAACAAGATGACACTAAGAACACCTCCTTGAGGCACACCATTCTCCAAGACAAACGGGCAGGAAAGAGTCGCCCCGATACGAACGCGAAAAGAACAGCCTGAGAGGTAAGCGGAAAGCAACAGTGGCATCTGTCCCCTCAAGCCACAGTCATGGAGACTACGGAGAATCCCATAACGCCAGGTCGTATCATACGCCTTCTCCAAGTCAAAGAAAACCTGAACCAGATGATGACGCAGGCGAAAAGCCTCCCTCACATCAGATTCAAGGGCAACTAGATGATCGATAGTTGACCGAAACCGTCGAAAGCCACACTGGGACGCAGATAAGAATCCCCGTGATTCCAACACCCACACTAACCGCTCACTGACCATCCGTTCCATAAGTTTACAGACACAGCTAGTCAGAGCGATTGGGCGATAACTGGAAGGGGAAGTAGGGTCTTTGCCCGGTTTTACAATCGGGATGACCACTGCTGTCTTCCACGCTGCTGGAATAGAGTCCTCTGCCCACACACGGTTGAACATCCCCAGCAAGAACTGCTGGGAGGCAAGGGTCAGATGTTTCAACAGTTGATAGTGAACATCATCAGACCCCGGGGCGGAGTCATGCGACTTGGACAAAGCTGAAACAAATTCCTGCCAGGTAAATGGTATTGTACTCCTCTAGCCCATCGGAGCGAAAGTCAAGAAAGCGAGCCTCTTCTCTACGCTTAATCCCGAGGAAACCAGGATCATAATGGTCATCACTCGAGACCCGCGCAAATGCAGACGCAAGACAAGTGGCGATATCTGGCACAGAAGAGATCACGGTATTCGCCACCTTCAGCTGTGAAACCGGGGAAGGCACGCTCCTCCCCGAGATCTGGCGCACCTTCCGCCACACCTGCTGAGAAGACGTGGAGCGCGTGATCTACGAAACATAAGCTGCCTACGAAGCACGTCTAGCCTCACGGATGACATACCTGGCACGGGCACGACAGCCCTTAAACGCTACAAAGTTGCCAGTAGTCGGGCTGACCGTGAATGCACACAACGCTCGCCGGCAGGCCTTAATGGCCTGCCGGCAAGCAGGCGTCCACCATGGAACAGGAACCCGCCGCGGCTGTGTGGACGTACGCGGGATAGTAGCATTAGCAGCAGCAAGGACCACATCAGCGAAATGAGTGGAAAGTTCATCCACATCAGAAAAGTCCTCAACCGCACGCTGAAATACAGCAGACTCAGCAAAAACTGACCATTCAGCACGTTTAAGTGCCCACCGGGCTGGCCTGGAAGCCACAGAATGGGGAGGTGATCGCTTCCATGCAGATGGGCAGTGACACCCCAAGCGAAGTGAACTGGGATGCCCAGCGAGTCCACCGCTGACCAATTGCCCGTGGCCAGGTTACAGTGTGTCATGGCTCCATCGTCCGGAATGCAAAAGGCCCCCCTCGGCATCCATCCCTCCAGGATCCTCCCCTTGTTGTCAGTATTAGGTCCTCCCCACTGGAAGTGGTGGCTGTTAAAGTCGCCCAGCAAGAGGAACGGGGCAGGAAGCTAGGGAACCAGGTCCTCCAGGTCACCAACCCCAAAGACCTCATCCGGTGGCAAATAAAGCGAACAGACAGTAATATGCAATTGGAAAGAAACTCGAACTGCTACCGCCTGAAATCTAGTGTGCAGAGGCACACTGGCATGCGGCTGAGAGTGTTGAACCAGCACTGCAACACCACCATGTGCACGTGGCACAGGGTCTGCATCCAGACGGTAGACAGAGTAACCCCTAACAACCGGATTATCCGACGCCTTAAAGCAAGTTTCCGGAAGGCAGCAGCACAGAGGTCACCAATGCGACAAAAGCAGCCGCAGCTCTTCTGCATGGGTCCGATAACTTTGACAGTTCCACTGAACGATGGTATGCGCAGGCATTAGGACGAAGGACCCAAAAGACCCTGCAAAGATGTTGCTGGGTCAACAAAGTAACAAGCATGCCCACCGTCCTCGCACGCGAGGGGTTAATGCTTTCATAATTGGGGCGAACTTGGTATTACCATCGTGCAACATCTATTAAAGCTGATCTAGAAGAATTCGAGTATTTAACGTCCGTAACACCGAAGCATTTTTGAAAGCGGATGTGTACTTTCAAATTTTTTTCTACGTGAACTTTACAGAATAAAAAAAAATTTTATCCATTAGTTCAAGAACGCGGCGCTACTGGATCCCCTCGGATAGTTTCCAAAGGGCAAACAGTCACAAATGTCTGCAATAAATTTGATTAAAGTCTTGAACTCTTCCACATTGTATTACAAATCTGTGGGTAAACTTCTCATCAACGAAATTGGTGGCGTCAAATCTCCATAACCGTTAATGTAGTAAGACTTACCATTGAGAGACGAGTAGCATACCCAGTGAGTTCTCTTTGCAGCATTATATTCTTGTCAATCCACGATACCGCAATCTACCCCGCACCAAATAGTCTTTGGGAACGTATCCTTGCTGAACGTGCCTCTGTAACGCCAAATTTTTAACCCCTCAACGATGGCTGGTATGTGAACAGAATTAATGGACGATCAAGGGTTATCACTTCTTTCACGGCTGAAAGAAGAGTCCTTTGCAACCCCTTTTCTTTGGATGTCCCTTGGCGATTAGTTGCCACGCATATTTTTAAGCTTCAATCCTTTACCATTCATTTTGAGCTTGGGACGTTTAAACTTCCACCATCTTGGGTTCTTGTTTGGCCTTGTTAATGGCTGACGCAATAGTCTCTCCACCACTAACCGTGACACCTGCACCACCGACGATGGCGGCGATTATCAAGATTAAGGCTGGTAAGAATCCTCCTATGCACTTCTTTCTGTTTTTTGTTGCTTTCTTTTTGACGTACAATGCTATTTTTTTTTATTACACACGACCTTCGACCTTACCCTTATCTAATTTCAAATGCATCATTCGATATCCTATAATGAGGGCATGACATCTAATATTCGCCACCGCCACTGAACCGAATCGACTTGAACTTTCACTACTTCCATCTGTAATTGTTTGTTTTGTATCGTACAGATGTTGATCACAGTGGATAGGCCGCTTTGAAATGAATGGAATAAACAATAACATCATCACTATCATAATCTGCATTTCTGGAATCCATAAACATTTGATACAAATTAACATAGTCTCCAGTTCCGTAGTTGACGTTGAGGTTCAAGTACGGATAAAGTTCCCCGTTCAGAGTAAAGTGACAAGATGTCAAACTACAATGATCAAACACGGCTGTATTCTTGTGGGTGTTGTTCGATCAGTCGGTTGAGAATCCGAGAATTACCCACCTGGGTTTCTTAATGGCCAAGGTGGTAATGAGACTCCAAGTGTGAGAAGTTGAGGTTGGCATCCTGGTGCTGTCATTAATGCCAGTGTCAGAATCCTACTTTTACTCCACTCCCACACTCGATTAGCTTGTGTAGCCACAATTTTTGCTCGTTGGAAGAGATTACGTGAGGCATGAGCCAGCTGATGTGAGAAAGTTCCACGATTGCATCGGGGCTACAGCAGCATTGAACAGGACGTCGTTATTGCCAGTATGCCTCAAACTGAGAGTTTGTTTGGTTCCTTAAATAATTTTGTCGTAGTTTTCAAAGAAGCCCAGTAGGTGGGAAACCGGTAAAGAAAGATAAAACTACCCTAGGGGCAGTCTGCTTGATGATCATGTTGTGACGAGTGTTGAACCCGGTCTTGTCTGCTTCCATGATGGTTGAAACGGCACCATCCAGTTGCAAACACGCACTCAATAGACTGGTTTGATCTCAGGAGTCTTAACATAGGATCCCTTTCATAGTAGAAGCGTAACCGGGGTAGTTCAAGCCACCCACCAGCTTGTCGCCAAGATGATATTTTTTTTTATTAAACAGAAACGCGACATCGTTATTTACCAACATCACCAGTTCCGCATTCGTAAACGCTGTCACATCTGCCAATTTCTCGATCTTTTCCTTTGCGCTAATGTAGCTTCTAGAAGGATGATTGAATGCATCCTGGTTTTCTACGACTAAGCGTATATATGAATTTACTCTTTCTAAACTAGTCCCGACAATGGGATAATACTCACAATACAGGTACGAGTCCATCGACGTGTCAGCTGCAACGATTCTGGTAATTCTAGGGACTCTTGCACTGCAGAAATTGAAATTTTATTCTCTTTTTTATTCTTTACTCAACTAGTTCAAGAAAGCTCGGTTATGGAGTTCCAGTTCATCTGTCCTCGTATATTTTGACGTTACCTCCGTGATAGGAAGGGTGGGGAGCACTCAAATTCTAAATACGATCATGATCCTTTTTTATTAACTCGATTTGAGATGGAGCCGAATCGTCATCGTTTCGCTAGGCAAATTCAGGGAGCGATTGTTTTTGGTCCATTAGCCAGAGTCATGTATCGCTAATTACTTGCCTGGCTACTGGAAAGTACACAAAATTATGGGGGGTTTGAACGATCCTTTTACCGGAGATATGTTAGGGAAAAAGCTGTACAACGTGGGTATGGTCTGCCCAATGGCGAACGATTTCCTTATGATATCCGAATGAACCAGAATAATGTTGAGAGTTAGTATGTTTACATTGTTTACACCTTCGTGACGTGTGTGTGTGTGCATAAGCCATGTCGTTTAATCCCAACAACCTTCTCAACATTCGTTCACGGATAAACGATACCTTGAACCGTGGCTTCTTTATTTTCAGAACTTATCTCAAAGTTTTTACGTTCGGCTGAAGCTGTAACACATCTTCTTGTCCATCATTTGACAACCTATCTTTAATGTACGTATTCTTGTCCGAAATTTTGTACGCTCCTATCAATGCTTCAAATGATTCCCAAACTAGGCCATTGGCAACAGAGTGTTTCAGAAAGGTTGTTGGCCTCATCCACGATACGAAAACTGTGATACATTTCAATGTTTACCAATGCCATGCAGCACTGCTTGGATTTATCCAGATGCACTGACTATGATGTTGTAAGATTCCATTTTTAAAGTGATAAACAAAGAGGGGTGACAGAAACATATACTAGCGTATTTTGTGCGGAAACGTTTAGCGAACGTGATGCCTTGGATCAACACTTGGACAATGGACACTATTCACACCAATGTTGCGAATTTTCCCCAACTTTCACGACGTTTTTACGCATCTCGGTATTACGGAGCAGATCGATTCTCCTTTCGTTAGAAAAATGAGTTGAATGACAAGTTTGTTACGATCCACTATGTCTACTGCAAGTGCTGAGAACACCGCTAACTAAACTTTTAGCATCGTTGGTAATACAGTTGGTAATACAGTTAGTAATACAGTTTAAAGTTTCAAGTATGTATAAGGATTAAATGTGGAAAGGGGGAAGATGAAAAAGAGTATGGGTTTAACTCCAAGTTTGCTGCTGTAAATAATGATGAAGAAATACCATTCTTCTTGTAAAAGGATTGAAAATTCGTTGGCTTCGATCGTTGGAAAGGAAGTGTATGAGTCATAATAAGGATAGACTGTGTGAATATAAAATTTGCAAAAATTGAACCGTTTCACGCCTATGAGGAGAAGAATGAAAGACAAGAGAAAGCCAGACTGAAAAAGAGGAAGAAATATACAGAAATGACGGAAGAAAAGGAGAGTATCGATAAATGACCAAAGGAGATAAAAGTACACGATCAA
>JAHWFP010024401.1:0-11169 GCA_023313725.1 Lithobius niger
CTACCTAATTCCAGTAATTATGACTCTAATAAAAATTCTTATTAGTTAACAAGTTGCAAATTTTGTGATTTCGTAAAATCGCATAAAGTACGGGTCCTCTTACTTGTTAGTAACCGGTAAAAGTACCTCTTTTCCCACTTTACATAGGTAGTCTAGGTTTCTGCAGTGGCAAAATAAAAATTCCACGGGTATACACTTTTTCTACAAATTTTCCTGCAGACCAATTTCCTTACTTTCTGCACAACAAATAATGTCAATTCAGTGCATGATGCAAGCAAAATAACAGCAGACGACAAACCAAAGCTTTTCAGCTATGAATACTGATTGTTGTCCGAAATCTGCGTAATTATGCAAAAGTTGTTCACTATAACTCATTGGAATAGCACAAACCTGGACATACTAAATTTACTTAATGCCTAAGAAATATGAATCAACTGTATTAGCGAGTTAAGAAGACAACAGCATACCGATACAGGAGAAGTGAAGACACTAGCATAGCATTGGAGTTAAAGCAATTTAGAGTAGTGTTTGACGGACATCTTTTTTTTTTTAAAACCACAAAGATAAAAAAAAAATACTATTAGTCCGTTAATATTGTTTTACCTCCATGTGTTACAAATGCACCCAGAAATAGGGGTTACATCTGCCTTTGTGTGGAGGAACAAGTTCCATTCTAGGTTTAACAAAGCTAAACAATATGCCATGCCCTTAGGCCTTAAAACACTAGAAAAAACAAAATTCACGAAGTGGATAGTTTTCAGACAAGAATAAGGAATCTAGCTTTCGGAAGCAATTCATCAAAAATCTTGTAATTTTATTTCAAGTTAAAACAGTCTTCCAACACAAAATTCCACTAAACTCAAATAAATCTCTTAATTCAATTTTTACTGTTATTTTTAAAATTTAATTTAAATAATTTTTTTGTTTGATTTTCTTGCATATTTGGGTTTTATTAATTTATTAGGATTTTATAGTTTATTACAATTGTTTTTAAATAATCACTTGCTTGGTGTAAACAGTTAGTACATAACCGAAACAATTTTCAAGGCAATTTTAAGGCCATTTCAAGACCAACTTACAGCCAATTTCTGGGGTCGTAGTGGGTTTCAGGGGGAAAAAAAGTAGGAAATAAGGAATTTCGTAAGTCATAAATAGGGAAAAATAAGGAATTTTTCACTAAAGTAGGTAAAAATAAGGAACCCTTAGGTCTAGATCAGGGCCTAATAACAGTAAAAGCTTAGAGAAGTCGTAAATATAGCCTAGCTAGGAAGTAACAAAATATTAACAAATCTTCTTAGGTACTACATCCAATTTAACAAAACTTTCGTTGATGACTAGACCCAATAGAATGCGAGGCTCCAATAAAACAAAATAGTTTTTTGGGGGAGGGGGGGGGGGGGGGGGCAGGGTTCCCCCTTCAGACAAGTGGGAGAAGGTCGTACAATATTTAGAATTCAATAATTTTTTTTAGTAGGCCTACACTTTTTTCTGAACAATTTAAAAGATTTTTTATTTATTCTTAAAGAAAAACATACCCAAACTGGCGGCAATATTGCAATAATCACCACCGAGACGTGATATATAAGCTTCCATTCAGCAAAACTGTACTTCTGTTTTCACAGTATAGCATGGCCGTAGGGACGAAAGGAGGGGTGGGGGGAACGTAGCTAAATAGCCTAGGCCAACTCTTTAAGTCGTTTGAGATAGTGTTGAAGCATTGGGCCTAAGCCATAAAATTTCGTTTCAATCTGGTTAAAATGGAATTTTAAAATTGGAATGATAAAAACGGTCACGATTTCATGAAAATACGAATTAATTTTTGTCGTAGGACTCAGAGCAACATAAATTTTGACCCACAATGATTTAATGGGAAAATGGACCATTCCGTCGGTGTATCCAAGACTTCCTATATGTAAAAGACTTAAACGCTCGGTTTCACGTAGCATGCTAGACGCGTCGTCCAAGCGTTTCGCTGAAGTGAAAGCATGAAGAACGAAAAACCCCAATCGTAGCATTGATTAGTGTTAGCAGTAGTGTTGCACGGTATTAAGTTTTTGTAGAACGGTACGGTACGGTTCTGAAAACGGCGGTCTACGGTAATTTAGGAAATAATTTTGCGCTATTACCACTTTAGCACAAAAGAATTCAAATATGGCTCTTTGTGTTTAATTTTTTTACTAAAAGCGGGACTTCGCTTTCTTCTTGATTGGACGGTATGACATCGACAACACAAACACGCTCGGACACGCTTGTTACTGAAGAGCTGCTCCCTCTCCCACCCCTCCCCTAGCCTCTTCCGCAATGTAGGCACTTCCTCTGCCTAGTGGGATCGGATTTCACTCGCTCGTGCAAATTTCACACCTTCGTATCGGCGCTTATTTGTGTGAATTTAATTAAAATAATTTTTGCCATCCGAAAACAAAAAAAAGGGTAAAACTGGTTCGTGAATAGTCGTCAGCACCATAATCACGGTAATACCGTGGTGCTAAAAAAGGAACGACACTGATACCGTAATTTTTTTTTACCGTCAATACCGTGCGTACCGATTTACCGTGCAACACTAGTTAGCGGGATGCACAAAAACGTGTTATCTTCTCATTATTAGATTTACCGGTGTTGCAGCGCTAAACGAACATTATTTTACGGTAATGGTGACTATTCTTGAAGTCTTCGGACAATTTACTGCTACATCAAAGGATCGTTTAACACATTTTTAATGAGAATTGAAAACGTCGTAGCATATCATACAGTACAATACACATGTACCTTGGTTCTTCTCCTGCTCGATATTCATGAAATTAAACCTCTGAAGGCTTTGTTTTGTCGTCGAGTGAACAAAGAGGTACGTAGCATGAAGCCATTGTTAAATTTTAATAATTTGGTGTCAATGCAGTGTTTTAAGTTTAAAATCCGTGTATAGCGTGTCACACGTATGTACCTTTCACGGTTCAATCCGCATGCCAGAGCAGTTCATATCGCGACTGGTGGCAGAATCGGTGGCTAACTGGACGACGCATCGAATTTCTAACGCTAAGCCTTTACATCCAGGTAGTCTTGGTGTATCGTCACTAACAGCTGGCTCAGCACACACAACGCACATGGTGATATAATACAGAACACTTACATTTTTTAAATACACATTCATTGTATCGAAAAACGAAATTACAAACAGCAGAGTACGAAATTTAATTAGTTGAAACCTAATAGTAGGCTAAGCACTAAACCGATAATTTATCCTTGGATCGAGCACGGATCTAGCAACGTTGATGCCTTGACAGTTGACTCGCAAAAACGAAACCGTCGCGCACGGCGCGGAACCGGAAGTGATGATTTTCAATGCGCACGCACAGAACGCCTCGTTGCATTGTAAACAAGCCAGGGGCGAGTTGCTCGTCAAACACGAACGTCGAATATGACGCGATTTTGACGTAACTTGCCATGTTTGCACACGACGTAGCCAACGATTCCGTCATATTCGACGTTCGTGTTTGACGAGCAACTCGCCCCAGGAACAGAGTACGCCAACGAAGTTCGTGCCTTATTTATGGAACTCAAATTTTATTTCATTAATTTATACTTAAATTTACAAAATAAGAATGGCTGAAAAAAAAGAGGGAACCGTACATCTCCAAACAGGAAAAAAGTAGGAAAATAAGGAACAAAAAAGTAGGAAATAAGGAAAAAGTAGGAACTCTTGACCCCTGCAATTTTAAATTTATTTGCCCAATAGAATCTCAGAGAATACCTTTTTAATTCCAGTTTACAGTAAGGAGCTAAACCTTGTTAAGCTATGTACTACAGCTTCCCCCTACCGAAGGAATTCCGTAACAGGTGATGGAACAGCATTTGCTTAGCTGCCCCTTCTGTCACAAATTCCCTGCACTGCACCTTTATCTTGCCTGGCTGGAGTCCAATCTGCATGGCATCATTCACAGGAGAGAATGCATTAGACTGCCAAACAATTTTGATTATTTATATACTGTAAATCGCATATTAAACCATTGGCGATGTTATCCCTCAGAGACTCGTGTATAAGTTGTAGTGGGGGAAGTGGCCGCTTTAAATGGATAACGGATAACGACGCAGAAATGAACGAGGAGTGCAGAAGTGCAACGCGACACCTGTTGCGGAGGTGCGACAAGTAGGAAAGGGTGCAAAGAAGATTGCATCCCAGAGCGAATCATCTTCAGGGTTGATAGAAGAGGCACAACCTTTTGAACATTGACTGGATCAAGGACAGAGAGGGGAACCTCATGCCACATGTTCACCACAGGGGTTACATGGCACGCTGGATAAGGATACTACGGAAAACCAAAGGAGATGTCTCTGCAAGACAAGAGCTTTGTGAGGAGATAAACCGGATGAAGGTACAGACAACAAATTGTCAGGGAAAGGAATCGGCAAACCAACAAAAATAGTTTCTCAGAAGAGAGGCAGACACTCACTAGAAGGTGACAACCCCTACTCGGGTTATGCAGCCTGGACATGATTGGTAGTTATGTTGGAAAATGGTGCGAACCATTTTGACGGTTGTGCCCAGATTACAAATAGTAACACGACATTGTTGTGACACGTGCAGCGTGTTGTCATGGCTCTCGGTAACAAGATGTCATCGTGTCAAGATGTGTGCTAAGTGGATTGTGTTAGATAGCCTTCTAGAAAGGGACAGTTTTAGGTAGGGACCAAAATTATGTCTAGCAATGGGCTAACGTCTTCCGGAGGCTACCAACTGTAAAGGACTGGCGCCATGGCCGTGTACAGCATGTGATGTGACCGCAGGAGTTGGGTAAGACGTCGTGCGACCACCATTGGTTGCCAGGACAACGTTTTTGAACTTACGACCGCTGGTGTACTTTGCTAAAGGCAAATACAACAAGACATTTTCCTTTCACTAATTAGATTTTAAACTTAGAAAAATTCAAGTGTTTAAAGCTTTAAATTCCTTTAAAACCCAAATTATTCCATCTTCTTGTTTCAAACCAAAATTATATTTGATTTAAAACAGATCGTGTAACTACTACTAAATCAAATTATGTCATTTGTAACTTACCTGTTTATTAAACTGCATAATTCCAAGGCATGGAAAGACCCAGGTGCAAGAAGCTGGAAGGATTTCGCTATCGGCAAAATTAATCCACTGCAGAACATGCGACTGTTCAGCCGCATTGCTGCCACGAAGTTGATCATTACCAACTAAAAAAAAAAAATGACAATTATATATTACAAAAATTTCAATAAATGTACTGGGTTCCCACTTACAAGATGAAAAATGTGCTAAAGTGTTTTTGAAAACACAAATTCAAGGCTAGAAATCAACAAATAAAGGTATACAAAATTTCACATCAATTAATAATAATGATTTAGCCACGATAGTGACTGGGAGAACAGAAGGGCAGGTGCCACTTACACTGGTCCTGTGGTTAGATGAAGTCAGTGGTAGCTGTTACGCTTAAGGAAATTGTGTAGATTGCATGCCCTGTGGTCTTAAAAGTGTTGAGGGCAACGAGCACCAGAGACCACATTCTCGGGAAAAGAGTTCCAGACCATAGTGACCCTATATGAGAAAAAGCTTCGACACTCGGTGCAGCTGGCTGGACCACCAACTTAAATGAATGCCCGCGTGTGGCCTTGTACGAATGAAGTTCGAAAAAGGGTAAATCTACGGAAAGGAACCCAAGCACAATCCAGTAGGTAAGAAGCAGGTCCGCACGCAGACGGCGCAGCTCCAGCAACTCCAGGCTCGCGCGATCCAGACGAATGTCATAAGGAAGGTTTTGGAAACCGGGTAACCCCTTGGTGAACCTGCGCTGTACACGTTCAATTTTATCAATGTCTCCTCTAAGAGAGTGGGTGACCACACCTGGCACGCATACTCAAGAGTAGGTAGTACGAAGACCCGGAAGGCCTAGAACTTAATTGGTATACTACCTGATATGAAGCATCGATTTACAACTGCCAACTTGCGAAAAGCATTTTTTGTGACAACATCGCAGTGATGGGATGTCTTTAAAGCAGAGTTAAGGTAAATACCAAGGTCTTTTACAGTACGGACAGTGGGCAGCTGTGTGTCTCCCAAACAGTACTGAAAATCATATAGGTCTGGTCCACTATGGAACGTCTGGCACTTATGTAAAGCGAGTGGCTATTGCCCCTCGATGCTCCAGTCCAGAACATACAGTCAGACAAACCTGCCGGAAGATGCATGCCCAACTTCAAGTCATCAGCAAACTTGAAGAGGTTGGATGAGTCATGGGAACAGTTGTGGTCATTTAAATAAATAAGGAACAGGAGCGGACCCAAGACTTATCCCTGTGGTACACCACTTAAGATCGCACCGCAGGAAGAGGTTGAACCACTTATAAGGACTCGTTGGGTTCTACCCTGTAAGAAAGATGACACCCAGCCCAGCAGTTTACCCGTAAAACTCAAACACTCAAGTTTAGCAAGCAGCTTCGAATGTACTACAGACTCAAAGGCCTTTTGTAAATTGAAATAGGTAACATCAGTCAGGACGCTGAGATCAAGAGCGCTAGTCCACTGGTCAAGACAGGCCAATAGCTGGCAAGTTGAAGAACGGCCCGGACGGAAACCATATTGGTTGCTACAAAGAATGTCATTTTCCAGAAGGTACGTCAGCATAAAGCAGGGTTGGAAAAAATCATGATTTGTTGCAAAAAAATCCAAATAATCGATTTTTTTTTGATTTAATCAATTTTATTTTCCAAAACTTGAGTAAACATTATTTAAAAGTTGTGAGACACTGCGTACACAAAAATAACTTCAAAATGATTTAAGCAGTACACTGTAAAGTAGGCTACAATTGCATGTTAAAAAACAGTAACAGTAATTATAGCAACTTAGTAGGCTGTTGGTAGACTGTTGTTTCATACTCAAAGATAGATTCAACAGTAATTACAAGAACTTAGTAATAGTCTAGTTGGCTATTGTATCATGCTTGGAAAGGAGCTGCCTAAATGACAACTTACCAGGCTAAAGTTTCATGCTCAACGTAACTTCAATTATGAGAACTTGGTTGGCTTTCCTACTCAAAATATATTTAATTTTTCACTAAAAATTGGGTCTGTCATTTGCTAGCCTAATTGTTATTAGTCAAAGACACTTTTGAAAATGTTTTCCTGTAACATTTTTGAATCATAGATTTAAACATAGATTTGGGAACTATTCTGGCCAATCTTTCGGCCCCTACGATGAACGGAGGTTTCCCGGATCGAATCTCCAGGTTGGCACCTCCCTTTACCCGATATGTCTTCTTCCCTGAAAGTCTGGTAATGTTCAAAATTGAGCCGGTTGCCATACAAGCATTAAGTTGCTTCAGCTGACTTAAGGCTTAAAGAAATAAAAAAAACAAAAAAAACACTAAGTTGGCAGCTTTGCCGAAGCCTAAACGATTCTGAAGTTTGCACTGCACTAGTCCAAACTATGAAAATACCCTTTCACATGTGCAGTGGAGGCAGTTGCAGTGTGTAACTATTCTGTTACATCGATCACCTCATGGTTCATTTTGTCCTACTGAAGTCCACTATTCGAGTGGCTAGAAAGAACTGACAATGTTTTGGATGAACACGTATTGACATTGAGAGAATGGTTTGGCTTTACAGTTGAACCTCGATTATCCGAACTCCCATTCTTAAAAAATACTCAGAAATTTGCCATTTTTTTGAGACTTGAGTAAGCATTGACTTTGCTTTATTTATGTTCCTTTAGTCATTTCAAGCAAAATTTTCTTTTCTGTAGTCTTCTGCATTCAAGCATAGTTGACAAACACTAAAACTGAGTAAAGAAAAAGTTTTCCTTTTTTATTTTGCACGTAAATTGGATTATCCAAATTTTCGATTATCCGAACACCCTTTGGTCCCAATTAGTTTGGATAATCGAGGTTCTACTGTATATTTAATGAGCACTGGAACTTTATTTGGATAATTTTCATACCCCAATTAATCAATCCCAGAGTCATACTCCTCTGCCGTAAGTCTTTACACATAACAGATGGAGTCATAAAATTAACTAAATTAAATAGTGAGCTAGTGTTAGAGCTTGCTGGAAACTTTTTTGCTTATTTATCTACTTTGCATATTTCTTGTAGCTTTGCATTAATTTCATATTTAATTTTAAAATGATTTAAATCAATGATTAAATCATTGCCAACCCTGGCCATGGTTGGAAATAATCATGGTGCTTGCAAAAAATCCAAGTAATCGATTTTTTTTTGAATTTATATCAATGATTTTTTTTTTGGTTTAATCAATTTTTTTTCAAAAACTTGAGTAAACATTATTTTAAAGTTGTGGGACACTGCATACACAAAAACTACTTGGAAATTATTTTAATGGTTCATTGTAGTAGGCTACAGTTGCATATTCAAAATGCTTTAACAGCAATTATAGCAACTTAATAGGCTGTGGTTTCATACTCAAGATAGATTCAACAGTAATTACAAGAACTTAGTAGTAGCCTAGTCGGCTATTGTATCATACTCAAAGTAGCTGCTACAATAAGTAACTAGCCTAAATGACAACTTACTAGCCTGTAGCTTCAATTATGAGAAATTGGTTGGCTTTCCTACTCAAAATATATGCAATTTTTAGGAATAAATGGGTCTTGTTATTTGCTAGCCTAATTGCTATTAGTCAAAGACACTTTCCTGTCCTTAGTTTCCTGTAACGTTTTTGATTCATAGATTTAAACAAAAATACTAAATTGGCAGCTTTGCCTAATCGATTTTAAAGTTTGCACTGAGCTAGTCCAAACTATGAAAATACCCTTCCACATGTGCAGTGGAGGCAGTTGCAGTGTGTAACTGTTCTGCTACATTGATCACCTCCTGGCCACTGTGTCCTACTGTGAAGTCCACCATTCGAGTGGCTAGACCGAACTGACAACGTTTTGGGTGAACATATATAGAGAGAATGGTTTGGCTTTATATTTAATGAGCACTGGAACTATATTTGGATAATTTTCATAGACCAATTAATCAATCCCAGAGTTGTACCCCTCTTCCGTAAGTCTTTACCCATAACAGATGGAGTCTTTCTTTGCTAGGTGCACAGTGTTGGACGTTGGGTCCCGGTTAGCATGCCTTTGCTCGTCCTTTGGCCAACTCACAAGTTTTCCGCTCCAGTTGGAAAAAGGAAAACCAAAACGCAAAATGGATAACCTTAACCAAATAGTGAGCTAGTGTTGCTGGAAACGTTTTTGTTTATCTTATTTTGCATTAATTTCTTATTTAATTTTAAAATGATTAAAATCTGATTTTTATTGATGATTTAATCAATGATTTAATCATTGACTAAATCATTTTGATTAAATCATTGCCAACTAGGGTTGTAAAATTCCGATTAAATGGCTAAACATTTACCGTAAGGTTAAAAAAAGCGATTAACGATTAATCCCCCATCATGTAAATAATTTTTTTTAAGTTTAATACTTTTGAGTCCACTCCATTTTTATTGTTCCGTCTGAACACTCGCTTCACGTGATGTCACTTGAGGCTTTGCTACGATGCATTCAAAGGTTTCGTTCCAACGAAAGAACCTATCGGAGGTCGAAATACTAAAGGATTTTCAAAACGCTCATCGAAAACGGAGCAGTTTATGCAAGGAATAAAGGTAGTGAAGTTGAGAACACCATTCATCTCAGACAAGGAAACTGGGACTCCCAGCTTTCGAACACTACCAAGAAAGCAGCAATTTTTACTGAAACTTGGGTTTCATATATTAAATTTTGTTGTCTCGGCTTATAAACTGCTGCAGCTTGAAAACAACGATAATAGTATGAAACATAATTAACGTGACAAATACGCATCTCTTCTTCCTAGATTTAGAGTAAATCAGACATCTGGAAAGTCAAAGTGATATTGAGTATGGGTTTTAGGGTTGGGAAAAACCGGTTATTTGCCTAAACGTTTACTAAACGAACCTAATTTACCGTTTACCGTTTAAACGGTTCTCTCCCCTCCCAACAAAATTAAAAAAAAAAAGCTTTGAAACCTGCATTGTTGTCTAACTAAAATTAAAACTAAATAACCAACATTTACATTTCCAAAGATAAACTTAAATTGTACCGCAAATTATTTAAAAAAAAATTAAAGCATTATGAACGATCGTTGTTGATATTCGGTCAAGTCCGAAAACATTATCGGGGGGGGAAAAATATGCTAACACCTTTCAAACTTCACCTATAAGTTCATCGAATCGTAACAGACTAGTAGTAAACACCGGGTACCAGTTTTTTCTGTCTTTGATCGGTTGATGCGGAAAGTAAATCTTGCAATAGGCCTAATCATAACATTTTTTATTTACCTTGATTATTATTTTTGTTGTAGGAGTCGTCAAAACTAGCATTAAATTACTTTCGTATGATGAAAATAGCACGTGGTTTAAGCGATCGTGACACATTAATCACGGAACAACATGCAGCCGCCGTCTACGCTAGAAATTCCGGGGAAATCCCCTTTCCGGCTTCCATCGATGTTGACATTCATTTCAACGAATAAACTGCTTCGTTTCAACGGCCACTGGTGCCTCCTTTAGTATCGCAAGCTCCGATTGGTTGATTCATGCTAGGTGCTTGTTGCACGCGTCGGGGCCAGTCATGAAATGACGTCACGCAAAGCGAGTAACGGCTGTTTCCTTTGGAGCAAGTGTGCACGCGTCCTTTGTGTACAGCCGGCTAGGAGCCAAAGATGGCGGCCCGCAATGGATTGCGTGAGCGCTATCGACGCTCGTTAATATTTGAGGACTTTAAACAACTTTAAGGTAATAAAAACATTTTTTTAAATGGCAGAGTGGGTAAAAAATACTGCAGAAGCATAACCAGTGGCTGTCAGCATTCCAAGATCGCCCAGTTCAGAAAGTGTACCAATTTCTTGGCCGAAGTTTTTCGGTATTTTTGGCCAAGAGCAGTTTATATAATCGGATACAGTAAAACTTCAGTTCAGATAACTGAGGTTTTGCTGTACATTATATAAACAAAATTTATGGATATCCAATCAGAATAAAATAATTAATAAAAAAAAAAGCTAAGTATGACGCGAGACAAAACATAAGACTGACACCTTCCAACCAAATGTTTACAAATTTAGTACCCTCTTCCCATTTTTTCGATTATAAATAAACGAAAAATGCTAAACGTTTAAACGTTCAAATTCCG
>JAHWFP010024405.1:373-15767 GCA_023313725.1 Lithobius niger
TTGGTATGTTTTTCAAGTCATCAAAAATATCAGCATTAACTGTGTAACGTTTTTATTCATCTATTACCTTGTCTATTTCAAGTGGACGCAAGGGATGCCCCATCATTGTAAGTATCCGCTCAAGTCCTTGTTGCAAAGATTTTGCCTCCTTTGCAACCCATGAAGCAGTAAAGGTTCTTTAAAACTGGATTCTTTAAAAGCAATATTTTTGCCAGTTTCTTGTACACTACCGTGGAAGAAGTTGCATGTATTCGTACATTATATGCAGTCAAATGGTTCAAGATGTTCCAATTTTTTTAAGTGGTGTCTTTTCTGTTTCAAAACCCATTTACATTTTTCGTTGGCAAGAGATTCTTTTCTTCGCTTACGTTTATTGCCAAGAGAGTACTGCCTGTGACATTCTCCAGAACTTCTGGTTTCATAAATTGCCTTAGACATTGTAATACAAGATCATTTAGTTTGTATATAAAGTATGTGCACCAAGTAACTTAATTCTTTCTGTAAGAGTGTCGTCAGAAAATTACTGAAAAATTCACAGCAGATATCAGAAACTGAATTATCGGAAAAGAAGAAGAAACCTTGAACACTGTAATAATTCTCGCATAACAATCTGATTGGCTTTAATTTTGTTAGTTCAGATTGTATTCTGGTCAGTGTCTGTACTGAACTTCAGCATGTGATGCATTTTAAACTTTTCCAAAACTAGGAAAAGTAGGACATTACTTAAAAAGTAGGACAATCACCAGAAAAGTAGGAAAGTAGGGCAACTGGAAGGCCTGCTCCCATGTTCCGGTCCACGTGAGTGCTAGAATGAGTTTTACTCTTTTTTTGCAAATTCACTTCACTCACTTCGGCCACACTTTTTATGCTTACGTTTCTGTTGCAATTGCTTGGCTCAAACTGACGAACACTCGAGGCATTGGTCAGGATACCATTGGGTATGTCACTACCATTGACTACAGATCTACTTCCAGGAATGACGCTCTCCATTGCATCCACATAACGAATAGCCGGAGATGGCCGGTGACAAAGGACGACGAAGGTCCTGTCCAGGCGCATACTTCTCCCATCAGCAAAATGAGTCTTGAATCAATGCACCAGTCGTTAAGGGGTTTTGGGAATGGTTTCTTGTTGAAACGGCAACGGCAATACGTCCGTCGGAGGACTCACCCAGGCAGGAGGATGGGATGGATGGAAATGAACAGAGCTTAAATGCGGCTAAGGTCAAACCTCCCATTTCCATAGTAGCCATCATCTTGGATTGGAACACGGCCCAACGCACTGCAAGCTCGCCCAACTGACTATTTACTTCACCCACTACGTTAGATTTCATTCTTGACTCATTGCCAATCATTACTCAAGTTCCTAAAATACTAGTCACGAACCTCATTGCTGATGTTAGTTACGGTCAACTGAACGACAATAAGAATCCGAAGACCAGAATAATTGGTCTAATTAATGCCATTTACTCTCAATATCTACGTGTGCTGTAAACAAACATCGTGCGCATTAACGTAGAAATCACACAACCGACACCACTGCACGTGGCATGCTTATCTGCTGGGGTCTTAATGTGTGAGCACCGTTTAAATTGGGACATTTTTCCAAGACCAAAAATCACTCACTGGCCTGTCTAAAACGAAAGCGAGGGCTTGGAGACAATGCCTGCTGGGATACAAGTAGGGACACCACCCAATGAGGAGCTAAAAAAGATTTAATAAGATTTACGCACGAGCATTAAATTAAATGATGTAAGCCACAACTAAAACGAAGTATTTTTGATGAAAGTGAAAAGTAAGGATAAAGAGCTTTTTTTATTGATACTTATTAACGTAAGGTGTTATTAGAATCACCTCCTCCAATCACCTATGGCAATGAAGTTACTTTAACGGAATTGACTCACCCTCATACCTACTTGTGTGCTTGAAACGGTAGTTGACTCTTGTTGGCGCCAAAACCATTGTTTAACAGCAAGGACTTTCAGGTTTTGCGCCAAAACCATGAGCGGACGTGCAGGAGAATGTGGCCAAGTATTGTTGGCCACGATTGGTAAAAACATTGTAACCAACAATCTGGATTGGTTAATGAACTCATGTGCTGATTGGTTGTCCGGTGGAGCTCTGGGTCCCACGGGGCATATAAAAGTCAAGGGCTTCAGAGTCCGGTGTTCAATTCTCGTTGATTCTTGTGTTGAGAATGTACGTTATAATGTAACCCAAATCTTGTCATGATTATTCCGTATTAAACAAGGTTTAACTACTTTAAGTTTGGCTTCTACATTAAACACACGTTACATTACACTCGTAATCAATAGAGCTAATATTGTGTAAAGATGAGGGCCAAATAATAGGCTTTCAGTCATTTTTTTCCAGTATTTTCTGGAATTTTGTAACTATCTTTGGAACTGCTAAAACTGTCTATTATACAAAACAACAATGGGTGTATCATATGAAAAGCAGAACTTGAAAAAATATTTGATCATGATAACACTTTTTATGCATCATTGAAAATCTTAATTTTTGTAAAGCACTTTGGAAGCACTGAAAACTTAAGACTGGGGTTTCAGGTTGAATTTCTACTATTTTCCAGTAAAAAAAAAAAAAGGTTTGCCAGTATATTCCACTACATATTTTTCTAGCAAACTCCAGTATCTGTATGAAACTGAATTTTTTATACAACCTGTATGCACATCTTTTTACACATCCATTTCTTTACACGTTTCCTTAGTTCAGTAGATAAATGCACCATTTACTGACTCATTTATTTAATTCCTTTCTTAATAAGGTCAAGATAAATTAGGACATACTTTATATGCCATGTAAGCAGACATCCCTTCGCCAATCTTCTGAGGATCAGTGATAGTGACCTGCATGAACTGGTCACCGCCATCTTCTTCAATCTGAAATGCACGCAGACAGACAATGATAAAGAAGAAACTGATACCAGACAAAATTAAAACTAGAAACACCTGCCAATGCATGGGTCCCACTAATAAAAGTATGATTTGTAATATTTGCATGATCGGCAGGCAGTGCTTATTATAGTTCGTTTGCTCTCGAGATTTATCAGTTAAAGAATAACAGGAGGAGGAGCAGATGCTAACAATGTCAAAGTGTTACAATGCTTAACATGCAACAATGGTGCAACAAGGAGGCAAGCACAATTATTCCATTTAAAGACTGAATTCAAAGTTAAATTTTACCTAGGCTGGTCAATACTCTCCAGCTGGCGAGGAAAAATCACCGATTGGAAACTTCAACTTTAGTTCCATTCGCAAAGTCAGCGACTTGGAACAAAGTTTGGTATTCAAATGGTAATCGCGGCAATTGCACTAGCTATTAGTGAACGGCTTGCAACTTTGCGTCCAGAATGTTAAGGGCTGCAGCCTACGCAGTCAATAATTCAGCTTTAGATTTTTTTTTCTGCTGGTTGAAACAGTACAGAAAAAGTAAAAAAAAAAAAATCAAAAACCTGATATGGAGCCATAAAATATTAACTTTTTAACGTAGGTAGCAATGAAAAATTGAAAATGGTGGAGTGACTATAAAGTACTGATGTCACGATAAACTTCGTTGAAGTTCGTACTGATGTACTGGCCAAACGGCAAGTGCTAATTGCTTGGCATTCACGAAGATTGTTCGAAATGAATACAAAAATTACTCAAATATTATTATTGTTGTTATAAACAGTGTAGGTTAATGCAAAACGTGTAATGCTGAAGAAACGAGTGGTAGACAGAAAAAATAACAGGGTAGCGTTCAAAAGCTCATGATGAAATTCCCCGATTTTTCCAGGTTTTCCAGATCAAAACTAACACTTTTCCCAATTTATTTTTTGGTTGAAAGAAGGTGCAGTACAGGACTAAAAAAAATGTTTTTCACATTTCACTCAAATTGCAATAACTATATTGCATTGCTTTGCTAAATCAAAAATTGCACTGCCCTAACTGGTATTGGTAAAGAGCAGGAAAAAGCCACAATCTTAACAAAACTAAACACTCACTTAACACGTAACGTCCCACGTTACTTAGGCCTAAGGAGTTTTCGTTTTGAACAGAAAAGAAACAAAAAGAAAATGAAGTTTAATTAAAATAAAGTGACGGTTTAGAAGTAAAAAAATTAATTCCGAATTACCTATTCTTCATAATTGAAATATTTTCCGGAAAACGTTCAAATTCCCTGATTTTTGGTAAATATTTTCCAAATTCCCTGATTTTTCCCGGTTTTCCAGGTAGAACACCACCCTGAATAAACAATTTTATCTATTTTAAGGGCATTTAGTTTATACTGAACATTGGTTTTGTATGGCAACACTATTTGCACAATCTAAGAAGTAACAGTACTATTATAATGAGGTTTCTTACATGTGGTCATTACAAATGGAATTTCTAAATGCTGAACAGTTGCCAGCAGTGATGAATATCAGCAACATGCCATTTGTGACAGCAGTTTGAACTGTAATTTGTTGCAGAACCTTGATCAGTAGGCTAGTGATTGTACCAAAGGACTGATATTTTGTCAACAGGGAAAGTCTTCAATTAAAGATAATCGCAGAAATTAAACACCCATCTGACCAGCAAAAAAGTTAGGCACAAGTCTGCATCACACACATACACGAAAACCACTAAAAAATGTGTAATTATTGCCTAAAACGTTATGTGTTTTCGTCTTCAGTGGATTGTCAAGTGCGGAAATTAGTAAAAGACAAGTTTGTGCGAAGACAAGTACCATCTATCGCCCATTGAGGTTGCATATTCAACAAAGTACGATTTGGAATGCGCGCATATTGAGTTTCTAAGGCATACACACACTGGAGAAAAACCATTTAAAAGCCATTGATCGCAACGCTACGTATTGACCATTTTAAGTCGTCTCAATACATTTCCGTGCTCTGAAACCAAATTTCCATAGATTTAGAATGCTGTTGGAGCCATTTGGAATCAATTTCAGAAGGATATCGAGTAGCCTATGTGCTTAATGTAAACTTTAGCCAAATGTTATGTTACTAAAAGCAATTCTAGCTAAAAGAAAAATCACTCGCACAGAAGAAATTCTGACAATCCCAGATAAGCTAAGTACTACGTTTGCACAACCAATTGAAAGCACTTCAAAGCGATATGCCTCTCGTTCCTATGCTTCCACGGGTTTTGTAAACCCTGTCTGTGTTGCTTTCTCAGAGCTTTACCCTTGCAATCATTTACAAGGCATCAAGTTGCTACATGCATGCCAAGAAATATGGCTAATGCACACAGGCCTACAAATAACTTGTCTTAGTGCCATGCCCACCCGATTGAATCACGTTCAGCAAAATGCCTCCTGCAGCAAAATGAATGAAAGCAGTATGGCCCAATAAGTAGAAATAAACACGCTGTGACGACATCCAAGTGTAAAAGACTGCCAATAAAAAAAAATTAAAATAAATTAGTAATGGGTTCTCCACTTACTTCTTCCGGAGTTTTAGCTTTGGTACTTTTCTTACTCTGTGTAGTGTTCGTTGTACTTGTCGTTAAGGAAGTCGCACTGAGGGAGGCAGGTTCAGATTGCTTTTCGTGATGTGGTTCAACATCTAGCTCAGCATCTTTGAATTCGTCTGGGGGTGAGTCATCATTAAGGGCTATTTCATCTCCACCACCTATGTATAAAGAAACGGCCAACAACAAAAATATAGAAAAACAGGGGGGGGGTTACACTTTTGTAGCTACGCTGTGTTAGTTTGTCATACAACAGCAAGGCAGGCTGAGACAAAGTAAATAAAACAAAAGCAAACATCGTTAGACTGAAGATCCAAAAATAGTACGAGAATAGGCACAAGCGCAATTACAGCTTTCTTCTTAACATTAGTTCGCGGGTTTTGAAAATGGAATGAGTTGAAATGGAATGAGTGATCAGGTTTGAGTTCTAAACCGCTTTAGATGCATTGCTGGATCAAAAATGTCAAGTAGGGTCTACCGTAGTCAATTGCAGGGGTGCATAAAATTCTTACAGGACAAAATTTCCCACAAAATTTTCCTACAAATTTTTCAAATTTCCACAGCCTTTCACTATGTAGGCAAGCCATTTTTCAGTGAATTTCCTCAGTTCGCTGAAATTTCCCGCGAACCTCGTTCTAGCGTTCTGGCATATTCTGCACCCCTGGTCAATTGTTAAAAGAGGTTGATTGTTAAAGAGGGTTTTTAAGGGTTACATTTCGATGCCATAGATTCTGTCCTATGGGTGACAATGTGGGATCGACATAATTCGGGCATTTGAAGGTTTCTTATAAACTAGACTTTGGAAGTATAATTTTTAATAATTATATTACCATCCCAACATATGCTGCCCCACTAACCTTGCTGAACTACATTAATTCTGCTGTAGTTGAGACTGTATTGAAGCGGTTCAATACACGGTAACCAAGCATGAGGCAACATCTTTTGTAATAAGAGACAAACTTTCTGACGCCCATTTACGTTATCACACATCAGCTTGCAGCGAGTCCTGAGAGGATCAATTTCCTTTCCTGTCAAACTCTAGAGGTGAACAAAATAGTTCTATGCCTAAACTAGTTTTGGTGATGTTTGGGAAAAGTGAAGATGCAGTAATTCAATACAATAAGGCGCGCGTACATAAATTGGTGGGTATTTTGAAATGGAGGTGAAATTTTTTCCAAAAACCAAATGTTGGGAGAAAAATAGCTTCTCTCACAGCACGATTGGACTTCACTTATACAGCGAATTTTACAATTGTTTAATCTTTCAGAGTAACCAAGACCAACGTCGGGAAAATCAGTTTTAGTTCTACTCATCCAGCTAGCAACTAAGTCCTTGGAAAGGTAGCTTGGAACCTCGTGTGTGTGCACCTGTACTAGCTGGAAGCGAACGGTTTTCGCATTTATTGCCTCACCAGATCACAACCTTTGCACACTTTGCTACGGTCTCAAAGCCAGTCCCGATAAATGAATACGTATTAGTTTCTTTTGAGGGAATCTTGAACATCAAAGTGACAGAAGACTCACAGAGTAACCTACTCAGGCCACATGCAAAAGATTGGAAACTTTTGTGGTGAGGCGTCCAATTCCACATCGAATGGCAGCTAAATAAGTAGAAGCAAAATGCAATTTTTTTGTGCTTTAGATGTGAATGTTTAGTTAACTCACCAAAAATCTAACTCTGTTGTGGTAATGAGAAGGTAAAAAATTTGTTGAGGTATGCGGTAATCTTAGGCTAAATAATTTCGGGTTAAAACATTTTAAAGCGATTTTGGTACCAGTGCAGTACTACTATCCACCAAATATTGACACTTCAAAATGTCACACTAGCTTTCAATCAGCTAGACAAGGGCATTCAGAATTTAAAATTATAATAAAGCCATGAAAAAAACAATTGTTTGCTTCTCGGGCATTTTTTGAATTTACGAAAGTGGCCCGTTAACCAGGCTTTTTATTTTTATTTCAAAATTCAAAAGTCCTTCTTATTCCAAATAAAATTGTTCTCTTATTGAGAAAAAAAAATTGTCAAAAACAAAGTACAAGGCCTATGCAAATATATGGATGGTGTAAGGCCCAAAAGTTAGTTACTGTAACCTAATTATTTGTCTTGCATTTCACTCAAGAGTTGCTTGAGAGGCAAAACAATCACGTTACCTCAAAATCTGAAAAAAAATTTTGATCAGCAGGGTTTTGGGTCACAGCAAGGGGCCCGAGAAGCAACAATTTTTTTTTTTAAATAGGTAATAAAAAGAAACTAGCCACATCACTCGTTTCACTCGAGGAGGTTGGCATGAACAAACTATGACGGGGCGTCGGACGAACGTCTAACTGGAAAATCGTCTAATGGGATAATTGTCTAAATTCTGCCTAAATAAATCTGGAAAAGCATCTAAACGGAATATAGTATAATGGATAAACGTCTAACTGAATTAACGTCTAACTGCGGTTTCTGATGTTATATGTATAGCCGCAGCGAGCGTGGCAGCGAGGCAGGGATATTAGACGATTTTCCATTATACGAATTTCCAGTTAGACGCTTTTCCGTTAAACGAATTTTCGTTAGATGATATTACGTTATACTGTTTTCCGTTATACGTTCTTCCAATTATGCGATTTTCCAGTTAGACGATTATCCCTCACTCCCAAACTATGATGTCGTGAACAAACATCACGAGGGTAAAAAAAAAAAACTTTGACGCTATTTTTCCAGATTTTTTCGCATATTTGAAGGTCATAATATCAAGTTACAGCGATGACAATAGGGCTAACTGAAGCGGAATTTAATTGCCTTTCATTTGATCCTCTCCCATCTTTGTGGGTGCCTTTGTTCAAGAGGAGTAGAGGTACAGACACTCACACGCACGTACATCGTATGTTTTTAATGATGTAGTTAGGTATTTTTAAAATTCCATAACGGCTTCTACTCTGAAAGTTCGTCATTCTTGATAATTGATTGTTGAAAACAGATTGTTACGCAGATTTCGAACGCTGAATTCCACGGTGGCGATGTAGTTGACAAAAGTTTAAGTTGTGTAGGTTAGGCCTGATGAAGACAGACGTCGTCGGTCTGTTGAAAATTTGCAAGAATACTGGTACAGTATTTTGATTCTGAAATTGTGCGTAACAATCTGTTTTCAACAATCAATTATCAAGGTATTTTTAATTTTCCAAGTTTAATAGCCGAATTTATTTTTTATTTATAGCTTACTTTTATTTTTTTTAAGCTAGATCAATAAAACTGTGTAGGCATATAACAGTGCTGAAGATCATAATTACTCAGCCGAGCTGCAGAAGCTGCGATGCACGAATTTTTCGTTGTGCTGTTGGTGCATCCGAGTGTTAAGGCATCGTACGCGGGCAGACTACCTCGCAGTTATTGAAGTCATCGTTGGGAGCAAGCAAGGCATGCATTCCCGGGCCCACTAGCCTTTTAGATCGGATTCCTGCAGCTGCTGCTGAAAATGCGGCTAAAATCTGAATCTCCTAAACTATTTGAGGTATGAAGTTCATCTTGGAAATAGTTTCTTTCATGCACCAAAGTTCCCTTGTCATATTTCAATGAAATCAGAACAAAATTGTGAACATTGTGTGCCAAACAAAATAAACTGACAGGCAAACTAAATCCTATTTCAGTCAGGTTTTAAGCTAGAAAGCCAACAGTGCAAACTTTAAGGCTGTTTCTAATTAAAACCATTCATGAATTCACTATCACATTATGCAATTAGGTTTATTGTGAAATTGTAACGAATTAATGTGCTTTCCAGAATTATTGAACCAATAGTTGTTAGGTAACACTAGTACAGGGAACTTGCATCATTAACAGAAATATGGAGTAAACAAATGATACTCAAACTCAAAAAATGTCAATACTCATCACATCAGTATTGCGAATTTTCGATGGGCATTACCCGAAAATAAATATTTCCAGTCCTCTTATCTTCGTCAGGCAGCAAGAAACGTGAACTACAATCTACATAAATGTATGCACTCTTCTAGATGGATCGAATTTAATCAAGAACAATTCAAACTCTATGTGTCTGTGGCCCTCTGTATTTAGGAGGTCCACGATGATCTCTTAAGCTGCGGAGGCCACTTAAAAGTGAGTTGTTCGCCAAATCTTCTGCTGACGAGGTATTTAATTGCAGGAAAGGATGGCCCATGGAGATCATGAGGGGTTGCCCTGCCAATAACTCATGTTCGACTGCAATGGACTCTAACCCCCCACAAGTGTCTGTCATTTTTGGAATTGGACACTAGGGGGGTTGATGTTTTGTCCCATGCTGTCTTGTGAGCAGTGGCCATGTTGTGAGTTGCGATGCTGCTGGTAATCACTCTGTTACGGGTATCCGCCATGTGTTGCTTTACTCTTTCAACTACGCCCTTGCGTGTCTCCCCAATATATACTTTATCACACTCACCACATGGGACTCGATACACTCCCTCAGGTGTACTGTGGACAAACCGCAATTTACTTTCCATCTCTTTATTTCTCTAGAGACCAAACGTTTTTCACTACTTCCTGTCGATTCGGTTTGTTTAGCAAGGACATTAAATTCCTACCATTCCTAAAAAACGATTCAAAACCCTTCTTTGGGAGCACTTTCTGAATGTTCTCACTCACTCCTCTCAAATAGGTGAGTCCTACTCGCTTGTTCTCGTCCATCTTTTTAGATTTTACAATCCCAAAAGCCTTTTTTATCAATTTGCTTAACATTCCTGGTGGAAAACCCAAATCGATAAATTTCCCTTTCGATGCAAAAAGGTGTCGTTGTGCTATCTTAGTGGAGCTAGAGTGTCGCACTATTCGGCAAAACTCGTTCAAGGCTATGTTGCGCAATTGGCCAGCAGGGTGTCCAGAGTTGTAGGGCATCCGCAGCTTAGAGATGATCGTGGGTCTCCTAAATACAGAGGGCCACAGACGCGTCAAGTTTGAATCGTTCTCGATTGAATTTGATCCATCTAGAAGAGTGCATACAATTATGTAGACTGTAGTTCACACATTTCTTGCTGCCTGACGAAGATAGGACTGAAAATATTTATTTTCGGGTAATGCCTATCGAAAATTCGCAATACTGATGTGATGAGTATTGACATTTTTTGAGTTTGAGCGTCATTTGTTTACTCGATATTTCTATCACTCAAAGTAGCATGGTCAAATTCTTTGCTGTAACAGAAATATGGCGTCGACAAGCACGGGGCAAGCGAAGAGTATATATTGCTACGATTGCTTCCATATTGGCTTTCCTGCGTGACTCGAATTTTTCAACATTAAGCTAAACCCTTATCACATTTTGTTACAGACATTTTCTTTTTTTTTAATCCCTAATCCGATATGGTTTTGTTGCATTCACTAAAACGTGCGTAATGTTCCAAGGTTGTTTTCCCTTGGGATATGCGAAAATAGTGAGATGGTATTGTTTTTAACGTTACACCAATTTAAAACAATGAAGTTACGAGATTCTGTAAAAAAATGTAACCTGCTGCATGGCTCTTACACAACCATTGCAAATCGTGGGACTCGGGCTACCATTTTTGGTTAGCCTAGTGCAGATTTACATAAAGTGAATTACTTGAACCTTAACAAAAAAACTAAAGAGGGATATTCCTTCTTGCCTAAATGCCTCGTGCAGCATTTTGGTACCACCTCACTGACTTGGGCAAGAAAAATACTGCAACATACCGACTTGTGCTGAACATCATCTAGCAAGGCTGAGCATTGCCATGTAACCATCGGAACAGAGAGGTTACGCGACATCAGCCTAGGGATAGACCGATATTATCGGTATTTTTTGTGTATCGGTATCGGATCTGTATCGGTGTTTATTTACCGATATTTTAGCCGATACGATCAACTTGTATGCACGCTGGCTACTCCACCTAGCTTGTGAGAAACCTTTCCTGCATAGCATCGCTTGTATCCCATGACGTCATCTGCACAGCAGCTTATTGAATTCAACGCAGAATCAGGGCAGGGCTTCTTGGGATTAGGCCTATCTGCAGTGTACTCTGGGTTTTTTTTTTTTTTACAGTCGAAGGTACACTTGCGGATCTGCCACGACTGAGAAAAAAAAATTAGAAATTTAATTTTCTTGCACACCAGTTTCATAATGATGAAGCATGCGTTTGACTTTCTGACCCATTGACTTTTTTAAAAAAATCTGTATCGGAACGGCGTGCGAGGGGAAAATCGGTATCGGATCGGATCGGTATTTTTCGGTATCGGTCGATCCCCACATCAGCCACACATAAGCTGCTGCCATCTTAACTTGTCATGGTTAACGTTTTGAACATCTAAGCTACCAACTTAGATGTGTGTTGTAAATACACTCCACAGTACTTAAAAGGAATATCTACGTCATATTTTAGAAAGGATTTATAAGAAAGCAATTACGAATGGTGAATTAGCATTGTGAATGTACTTGTGCTTGGAGGGTATGTCCTTTCAATATTTTCCAAAAAATAAGTACAACATTTGCCGAAAGTAGCGATGCACCGAATATTTGATACTTATTTGGTATTCGGCCGTTTAGGCCAAAAATTCAAATATATGGTATTCGGCCGAATATTGAGTTTGGCCAAATGCTGCTATTCGGCCAAATACTAATATTCGGTATTCGGTCGAATACCAAATTTAGCCAAATAGCATTCGACCGAATAGTGCCAAGATTAAAGTTTGTTGATGGAAGAACATTTAGCTAGCCTAACCATTTCGTTTTTAGTTTGTGAGGAATTGTCTTCTAACATTCCTAGGAAAATCATGGGCGATCGCCTTTTTTAAGGCCTAATACGAAACAGTAAAATTTCATGAGGGGAGGTTAAGCTTTTCAAAAGGCTAAAATTTGCCTATAGCCTACTTCCGTTTTGTCATGTTTGTTCATCAAGAAATCTGGTCAACTAATGTGTCTATACCCCTTGATTATTATGGTATCACATGTTAATAAAATCATTTGTTTAATTTACTAGTTATCAGCAGAGCAATCGGTCAAATATTCGGCCAAATATTCTGAATGCCGACAGGCTCACTTTACTTGGCTAACTAACTAATTTGGCTAACTAACTCAGTGATGTTACGTTAGTGTGCTAAACAACCAGTGCCTGATGAAGGCGGAAGAATTGGTTGAAAAACTTTAGTGAATCCTGCCGAAAATTCGCAATGTGAAACTGAAACTGAACAATCTGAAACTTCAAGTTGGCGTAAACGTTATTGTCTCTACCAAATTCGGCCAAATAATTGGCTATTCGGCCTATTCTGCCATTATTCGCCACAGGGCCGAATAATTTGGTATTCGGCCAAATGTGTCAATTGTTTGGTGCCAAATATTTGGTATAAGGCAGTCAAACTATACGGTTGTGTATTCAATTTTCGGCAAGTATTCGGTTGCATACTCGGTATTCGTTATTCAGCAGGTTTAGTATTTGGTTATATATTCAGTAATTTTTATACTAAGTCCCCAGAGACAGAACTTTCCGCATCAACTGTCTACGACACCAATTGTCAGAAAAAAATTTGTCTGCAGCTAATCTGTTTTTATCGTACGATTACCAACATGTTTATTGGTTTTTATGAATAACTTCTCAGTGCTTTATCCTATCGATCTGGCTACTCCACCAATGGAAAGGTCTCGTTGAGACGATTAAAATGGTGTATTGGAATATCAAAAACGGTCAATAATTGACAAATCGGCAGAAATTTGGCCAAAATTGTCTGCGGCGGCCTTCAACTGTCTGCGACGTCGCGCTGTTTCTGCCACGGGAACTAGGTCCATCCCTAGCTGAAAGTATACAGGCTTTGTTAGAGTGAACATATTTTATCAACGAATCATTAGTTCAATTCCTCTAGGCTACTTATTCAGTATACTTAAGTTTGTACCAGTAATTAGTAACAAAAGGTGCCTGCAGTATTGTATGATCTTTAATGATGATCTTCTATGATCTCTAAAACGTTACATATTGGTCTGATGTCTGGCAGCTCCCATCAAAATGCCACGCTTTCCACGTTGGTTGGGAACAGAATTGTGCAAATTACACCTTAAACAACAAAATGTTGCCATCGAACGAAGTGAAAGATCTGGGCATTTGGTTCTCCCCAGACCTAAATCCTCTCTACACGGCCAGAAAATTAGTTCTTTGGCCTTTAGACGGCTTGCTGTGGTTAATAGATGCGTCAGTCTGGAAGCATAAACCTGCGAGTATGAGCATTTAAAGTCTTTGTAAGACCGCTACTGGAGTACGCAACACCGGTGTGGTCCCTTTACCTGGCTAAAGATATCGACTTGATAGAGTCGGTTCAGCGAAAATTCACAAAGAGTTTGCCGGGGCTGCGTGACGTAGACCATATCGAACGTTTATCGAGGACTGGTCTAGAACTGCTGGAACTCAAAAGAATAAAATTTGATCTAATTTTCACTTTTAAGATTCTAAAGGGTCTGATTGCTGTTGACCTTCGTCTTTTGATTTGGCCAACAGACACCATACCACTAGAAGACATCCTTTGAAGTTAGAAGTTCAGAGTTCGAATCATGACTGTCGAAAAAATTTCGTTTCACTTCGGGTCGTGAATATATGGAATGCTCTTAGCACGGAAACGGTGAATGCTCGAAATGTGATTGAATTTCGTAGAATGATAACTAAGCAGTCCTTAATCGCTTCTTGAAGAGGACGCAGTAATTGTAAAGTGTTTCACTTTGAAGTCCCGGTGTTAGCGCCTCACACCCCTTCTGGCAACCATCCACAAATGGTGGTAATTTCCATTTTATTTATTTAATATTATATATTATCAGCTTTATTATCTTTATTAAGATTGACAATGATACCCGGCGTTTCCCCTCACTTGTCCTACACGTTTGGCGATGCCATCGGGGAACAGTGTCTCTGGTAGGTCTAACCTTGGTGGTAAGGCATTCGTGACCCCGACCCATTACCAGAAACCCTACCTCTGCAGCCGAGCCATCATTTTCATTTTAAACTTTTAAATTGTTTAACTTTTGTTAATTTATATCATTTTATTAATTTTAAATTCGGATGGCAGTTAGTGACCACCAGGTCCTTGCCATTCCGGTTGCGTCTGCAACAAACCCCTATTATATTATCTTGAAAGCTATAATTAATCTCTGGCCTTACCTAAACACAAGAAATTCAACAGGCAATCGCAGCACTGTTACTGGAATCTGAGCAGCGTTTACCACACTAACGGAAAGTGATCGTCCACGCCCAGTACTTGGCAATAACATAGGTCTACGCAAATACTTTTGAAATTAATTATAAGCTCTTCTGTAGTCATAGAACGGCGTTGCAAAAGGTGTAAAATGTCAGTTTGTTACACCAGACTTTTTTTTAAATGGCTTTTCTCCAGTCTGCGTGGAGAAGCCTTAACTCGCGCTTATCCGGATACATACTATCTTAACTTGTTCTTACCTCACCACATTATAGGGCTTACATTTCACACAAAACAAGGATTTTAACTTTTTTCAGCACCGGAAAATCCATTTCTGGTAATGGAACAATGTCTTAGGTGGCAATTAAATGTTTTTAAGTATATTTGGTGTGGGGTTGTACTTGCCCAATGCTTGAATGAATTGATGCATGCACACTAGCACACCCAAAGAAATATTTTACCCTGCAAGGCGTGGTACCTTTCATACAGATTCAGTCAGTCTCACCATCTGTAGCTATTAAGTCAATGGCTCTGCTATCCCTAGCGTTGCAAACCAGTATGTGGATAGGGCATAAGTATACAAGTTTCTTGGGACCAGTACAAAATAACGCCCCCAAAATGGGGGGGGGGAGGGGAGTAGTAGCTTTTTTCCCTATTTAATTGGCATTCTTACACTTCCACACCCCCCCCCCCCCCCCCCCCCCCCCCCCCCCCCCCCCGCAAATCCATTTGTGGTGGGGGTGTTAGTCTACATGGAAATTTCTTGAAAGATGA
>JAHWFP010024414.1:0-11841 GCA_023313725.1 Lithobius niger
GCAAAAGTATCGCGAAAACCGATATTTGACGAAAACAGTTAGTTGATACCGGCCGATACTGATACCCCCAGCATCGGTGCCGCCACCGATGCCAATATCGGTATCGGCAGAGATTAGTTATCAGTTATTATGTAAAAGGATATACTAAGTATACAAATAACATATCAACGGTGTCAATCTCGCTTAGCGGTAGGACCTTGGCCTTTGATTTCAGAGGTCGTGGGTTCGATTCCCCGGTCAGGCAGTTTGACATATAAGTCCAAAAGGCAACGTAAATAGGTTTGCATCTGTATTTAGTTAACCAATTTCGAGCCCATTGGCTTTCCGTCCCGTTTAACATATCAACCATATACTCTTTACTTGTGAATTAATTTCATTACCCTTTTCGTTTAGGGACAGTTTGTTTGCTTGCTGTGCACGAACGAAAATAATTATCAGTTACAGGCTATGTCACTTGCTACTAAACAGTCTTGTCTTCTTCCACTCCCTGCTTCCTACTTTAAAATACAAAAGTCTATTCACGCGTTGATATTCTTTTGTTTACGGAATGCAAGACGGGGAAGGGAAAATGCCCGATTTCTATACGTGTTTTTCCATTCTGTGTTTATTTTCAGAATTGGCTGACCTTATTCGTCGAGTGGATCTTGACCTCTAACTCGCCGGTCACTTGCTTCCTCGCCCCCCCCCTCCCCCGGCCGATTCGTTTTCTCCCCAAGGGTGAAGATGCGCTGGACAAGGGCTTTCGACCCAAAAAGATCCTTGTTGACATTTTACCGTTTCTACCTTGCCTACCTGTGACTGGGAATTCCAAGTGTTAAGTGTAGAATTTGCGACTTGCACTAGCGGCTTCGAAATCAATGGATTTTTGCCCTGCTTCGTTCCTTGAAATTGGGAATGAATAATAAGATGCGGGGCAAGGGGATGTATGGACAGGGCACGCCACCACATAAACTATTTGCGCCCATACTTAAGCTGCAGTACATTCTATCTTTTTAATTTTCCTTTTTAATCACAAGGAAGTGTTTATTTTTCGTTCACTTTTTAATGTTGTTGTTAACCGTTTAAATATTTGATTATTTTTGTGACGTTTTGTAGATTTATATTAAATTTCTAATTAAATTAAATGATTCCTTGATTTTGTACTTTGAACTTGGAAACTGTGCTTGTTTTCGAATTTTTTTTTTAATTAATTTCTTTGAGCCTTAAGTCTGCCGAAGCAACTGAATGCTTGTATGGCCGAACCGGCTCAATTTTGAACATTACCAGACTTTTAGAGAAGAAGAAATATCTGGTAAATGGAGGTGCCAACCCAGGGATTCGATCCGGGAAACCTTCGATCATCGTAGGGGCCGAAAGATTGTCCAGAATTGGCCAGAATAGTTCCCATAGCTGCTGAAGGAGCATGGTAGCCTATGGTAGGTAGTTTGTTTGTTTGTTTGTGCGAACTCATCCTATACTCCTCAGCCGAATTAGTTTATCATTTTCAGCTGATTTAAGAGAATTTTCGGGTAAACCGCAGCCGCAAATTTTCTGGCGACCATAGCTTATTAGAAATAGGGCGTTCAAAATAAGGTCCCAATTATTTTTAGTCCCAAAAATCCCGGGATTATACCTGCCTAAACCCCGAGATTTCCTGGAGGGAAAATTATGGGCTATATTCGTGTTATGGCGCCAAGGGCTGGATTACGGGCGTTATTATTATTTATGAAAGAATTGCAAGTAGAGTTAGGGCTGTGATGTTTATTGTTCAGGATTTAGATGGGTAAGAGACTCTCCTGCCACTGCCTAATCTGCTACAAAGCAACTAATGAGATGAGGGATGAATACAAATGATGTTTTGGGGGCATTCTGACTGAAATTGGGACTAGTGGAGGAAAAGGGGAGGAATAATTTCTAATTATGAATTTCGAAAGTAACTTACTGGTGTGACAGCTGGGAATGGAATCAAAGAAGAACGATAATTGGTAGGACGATGTCGATTAATCTTTGAATGGAATGACAGTTTTCGGAGTGGGGATGCCAAGGCATTGTTAAAAGAGGGTGCTATGCTATGCATTGTTGTAGGTATGGTGAGTTCGTTACAATAAAGAAATTTTACAATACAATTGTTGCTGAACAATACAATATATAATCTTGTTCTTTGGAGGGAAGACAAACTGAGAAACAGATCCGGATAGCAAGGCTCTTTGGGATAATGTATGGTCGTCCAGAGTTAACTGACGAGAGACTTAGCATATCTCAGATCCATCCCTACAGTGTAAACACACAGTAAAAGTTAATTCTTAATCATATCAAAAACCAAAACTGGTAAAAGGGGCCGCCGAGTTCCGAATGGTTCGGCCCTTCAAAGGAGTGATATCAACGCACCAAAACATTCACCAAGTTAATCGCACTGCTTAATAGTTCGAAGGTTATGAAAACTAGAACATTGCTACTTTCGGTAGCAATAAGACGGGAAAGCCAAAGGCTCACAAGAAATAACTAAATACAGATGCAGACCTATTTACGTTGCCTTTTGGACTTATATGTCAGAATGCCTGAGCGGGGAATCGAACCCATGACCTTTGGAATCAAAGGCCAAGGTCCTGGGTTTGATTCCCCGCTCAGGCAGTCTGACATATAAGTCCAAAAGACAACGTAAATAGGTTTGCATCTGTATTTAGTTCGGTAGCAATGTTCAAGTTTTCATTTAATGTCCAAAGTATTATTCGGTGCGATTAAGTTGGCGAATGTTTTGGTGTGTTGATATCACTGCTTTGAAGGGCCGAACCATTCGCAACTCGGCGGCCCCTTTTACCAGTTTTGGTCTTTGATATATCAGTCCTTTTATAAAAATTGTGTATTACTACCGTGCAGATGTGTAATAAAGTGGCACGTTAACAAGAAATTGGTTTTCCACAATTTGATACTACCTTTTGCCTATAGGCCGAGCCTTCCTCAACTTGGTCACCTCTTTATAGGTTTTTGGTTTGGTTTTAATTTTTATGTAATTTGTTTTATTTCGTTAGTTTTGGTGTGTTGCTATCACTCCTTTGAAGGGCCGAACCACTCTCAACTTGGTGGCCTCTTCACCAGTTTTTGGCTTTGTTTATTTTGCTTTGTTTTTAGAGTTGGTTTTTTTTTTCGTGAATTGGACTTGAATAGAATTTCTTTGGCAACGTTGTTTAGATATATCGTGCTACACTAGTGTGTGTCTAGGCACGCACGTCAGTAGACACGTTGTCAATGAGAGACGATGCCGACAATACTAACAATGGTTATAACAATATTTTCGTACTTACGCGCCATCCCACTTCATCCTCGTTACACCCCTAGGCTCCAAACCATAAAAGGTACGCAGTTGGTATCGTACTGCAGCCACTCGTCCAATTTCATAGCTGGAAGCCTTCGCGTTATCTCGGTATCGATGAATAATCACCCTATGGAAATTAACATGGGGATGAGCGGACTAGCTATTTACACATTTTCAACGTTATTGAGGGTCAGATTTTGCATTGAAAGCAGCGTAGCTGGCATTCCTACACGAGTTAATTTTTGTCAGGTGGGTCATTGCTCTTGATTTCAACTCAATTTAAGCTCTTGTACCTGATTATTATTTTTCCCCAAGTACCTGAAATGTGCCCAACTATGCTTCAAGGTAAAAGACACTGACGCTATGGCGCCGCGCTACTATGGTTTACAACCTCGACAGTTGAATTGATATGTTGTTTGTTGTGATGATTGTTGCCTAACTTGGCGCAACACACTATCGTGTGTCTAGATAATTTTTTACGGAATACATTGTCATGATATGCATGACGGCATCGTGAATTTATCGGGACGTGCCACTCGAGCAAAAGTCGCGTGCTTGCATTCGTCAGATATGTAGTTACGAATAAGACCCATTTCCTGATTTATGTTTATGCGAGCCTATGAGTTAATGTTAAGTTTAATTTTAGTTCTTAGGTGTACATTTTATTAATTTTTTTAATGTTTATCTTGTGTGTTGTAACCGTATGCAAATTCGGTTGCATCCGAAATAATTGAAACCTATGTGGTGTGATGGAACGGGTCCATTTCATTGAGTCCAGTTCATTGGGTCCATTCTGCGGGTCCATTTCCAGGATTCAACTTCGTGCGCACTTGTTGGATACTTCACGGACTCGGTGTGTGTAACCTGAGGAGCCATGTGAGCTTTCCTTACCTCGTGCAATTATCAACTTCTATGGCAATATCATTTATTTTGTTACTTAAATGTTTAGCTAATTGCATGGAGGTTTATTTTAAAGGGCAATTACATCCATTTTGACATGCATGTTTGACTTTTGGATCACTTACACAATAACTAAACACAAGAATTGCTCTATGAATACGTTACGTACGTCCGATATAACAATTAAATTGCTGTATCACCAAAACACGACACGGAGGTCGCCATTGTTTTGCTGGAACGCGTAGAAATTAATTCCGACAGACGGATCTCTCACCGATTTCGACTCGCAGCCAATTGAGATAGCTGTATTGACTGTGAGGAGCTCAAGCGTCTGACGGCTTTAGCTGGCCACTACACTGCCGTCCAGCTAAGGCCGCCAGACTCTTGAGCTCCTCACAGTCAATAAAGCTATCTCAATCGGCTGCGAGTCGAAATCGAAAAGTGACATCTGTCGGCATTAATTTCTGATCGTTCCAGCAAATCAATGGCGATCTCCGTGTCGTGTTTTGGTGATGTAGTAATTAAATTGTTATATCAGACGTAAGTAACGTATTCTTACCGCAATTCTTGTATTTAGTTATTGTGCAAGTGATCTAAAAGTCAAACAATGCCTGTCAAAATGGATGTAATTGCCCTTTCAATGCTTAGAAAAGTCGGAAGTACACTATTTAGACTTGAACCGAGTTATTTTGAGGCAAGAATCATTTCTTTAGTGATTTGTGCAGACGAGTTGTAAATATTTTATCCGTGTCAATAACGAGTTTGTTATTGTTATTGTTATTTTTTGTGGTCATCGTGGCTGAGTTGTGAGAGAGCTCAGCCTGGTTGCTGTAGGTTTGCGGATCTGGTCGAACTCCTGGAAAGGGGACCTCGGCAAAATCCCCGCCAGGACTGCCGGCCAGGGTAGCGTGAGAGGCTACCATGCTCCTTCAGCGACTATGGGAACTATTCTGGCTAATTCTGGACAATCTTTCGGCCCCTACGATGATTGGAGGTTTCCCGGATCGAATCCCCGGGTTGGCACCTCCCTTTACCAGATATTTCTTCTTCTCTAAAATTCTAGTAATGTTCAAAATTGAGCCGCATTAAGCATTAAGTTGCTTCGGCTGACTTAAGGCTCAAAGAAATTAATTAAAAAAAAAATTAAATTGAGCAACTTATTGTATAGCATTCGGAAGTTTTAAATTCAACGTACATTGATTTTGTATCTGCGAGTTTTAACCAGCTTCCATAGCTTTAGGTCAATAGCTATTAGCATATTTCAACCTTCCCTCCCCATCCCACAGGCAACATTCCCAAGCCGTTGTTCCAACCTCCGTTTTAGAGTTCAAAGCAGGTATTCTAGTGAAAAGTTCCCGGCAAAGTGGGGGGCCTGACCAGGAACTGAACCCGGGACCTCTCGCACCTCTTGATACCTCTCTCAAGAATCATACCCCTATTTAAATGTACTGTACGTCAACCAGCTTGCATAAGCTAAAAATGTAACTGTAGATACAGTTATGTAATCATTCACCCAATGTATTTGGGTATGGCTTTGCATTCGTAATACGATGCAAAACTGGTGCTGTAGTTTTGTAACACCAATAACCACGTTTGGACAATCGCTGCACAACGTTTGTTGCATATCTTGTACGTTGTCAAGGTTACCTGCCTCTAGAACTTTCTAGATTTCCCGTAATACCCTTGTTATTTCGCGGTTGTCAGGAATAATCAAAACGTATTAAAGCAAAGGGTCCAGCAGGCAAAATCAGTTAGCCTTCGGGCCAGCCGTCCGGCTGGACCTCCTCCAACCCCTGCTAGGTCTTCTGGTTAGGGGAATATTCTGCTGCTTAAGCCTGTAGTAGGCCTGATTTCTGCCTCCTTCAGTTAGGGTTCTTAATAAACCTTCCCAAACCTAACTTAAAGCCTTTTCCCTAAACTTTACTCAACCCTGAAGTTTCCAATTTCAACCTAAGCCTACAAATTCAGTCTAATGTGCTCTCTCCCGCTTAGCTATTTTCGATAACGTTGTGTCGAGTTTAGCCCTGAATGAATCCCCTCTATGTTTGCCATTATAATGGACTGCTTTCCTTGCTTAATGAAACGAGTAGCGGACAAACTAACAAACATCCCGAGAGCCATTTTCAGCCTTTGAATGGCAGGTATCCCTAGCGAAGTTGTGTTGTCGAACCACTGGAGAACCAACATTGATTTTGTATCATCCATAAAGCTTAAGCAGCAAGCCAGGGAGCGAAATTTCACTGAATTGGATTTGTGGTTTTGGAAAGTATAAGAAGGAATTTGTCAGGATTCTTTTGCCTCTCACAGATCAGATCACTTCCTCAGGCAACTAGGCTAAACTCTACTACTGTACTTCCACCATTACGTTTAGAGTGGAGTGTATAGTGATACATAGAAAAAAAAAGTTTGAAAGTGAACTTGTTCAATCGAAAGCAAGCTAACGAGCAAAGGCTAGTTATTACCCTAAGCATGATCGACAGGAGTAGCACTTTAAAACCATAAGCTACATTTCCTTTTCAACTTTAACTCGAAATTGACGTATAGTTTCATGGTTTTATAGCGAGCGTTAACCACTTCTGGTCATCTGCCCAACAAAGCCCTAAAGCCCTATGTCTGCAGAAACCCGGATTCCAAGGATATCACGGTTGGAGTACAAGCCAACACTGTGAAATCATCAAATGAATGGACCGATACTGTTGCCATCGGTGAAATGTTAGTTCATTATCATTATTTATTTACATGTATTGGATGGGAGTTTTGATTAATTGTACTAAAGTATTATTCGTTTATTTTATTAATGAAGAGACAAGCAAAAAATAGTAAACAAACATTACTACAAATTATAGTTTCTGTTTTTGTTTATACTGATTAGCAGCAATATTCAAGACGATGTGTCAAATGGGTAGCTATCACAACTTTAAAAGGGCGTCAACTGCACAAGACGTGACACCTTCCTTTATTTAGTTGGCATCGACTTTGTGAATAAACTACAACTGTCAAAGCTGAGCTGCGGCATGGAAAATCAGCTTCTTTCAAATACCGATCCGTTTTGGAAACTTGGAGAATTCTCTTATACCATTTTTGGTTTTGGGTGGATGTTACAACTTTCATAGGACTTAGATGACATAAAAGTCACACCTACCTTTACCTATACTTTTATTCGGAGAAAGTTAGTATTGCACGTTAATGTTACATTTGTAGTGACTCATCCTGCCTCAGCTCCTACCAACGTCAATATTGGACGACCTGATGCTGGGACTGATGACCCAGCATCTTGATTCCCTTGAGCTGAGCTTGGATAACGATCTTAAGTGTGCCCTGCCTCTATTCTTAAACTCAGTCACTATATTGTTACACGACAATGTATTGCATAATGAAATCACATCAATTGTAAAGCATGTGCATTGCCAAGCCAACGTATTGTTAGTATTAATCACGATAATAATGCATTCCATTCGATCCCAATCCTCCATAATAGTAAGCAATCTTTGGCTTCTTAACTAGAAATTTATTGTTATCCTCCCCAATTTCCCCAGTCCTCCTCACGTAAGCCATCATGTCCTATTTATTCATTTTTATTCATCCATCACATTAACAATTATTAAGAGCTTGTTTGGTAAAGTCGTCGCAGGCGAAGCTATGTATAAAATCTTGCATTGAACATCAAATATTGAACCCAACCAAATGTGTCTTATTAATGATTGAGTTTCGTACATTAAACCATCCCCACACCTTAGTTTTATCACGTTAGGGTCTCCTACTCCCCCAAACCTCTACATTTTTGGTGCATCGGCCAGGAATCGAACCCAGGCTGCCCGCATGGCAGGCGAGCATTCTACCACTGAACCACCGATGAACCAACACACTGCAGCAACGAATTTTGTTCCATGAATACACAAAAGCATGCTATAAAACGATTAGGCATCTAATACGCCGATATCAAAAGATCCTACTGTTGTGTGATGTTGTCATGCGAAGGAAATTATTCATATTTTTTCTACCTGAGTGTTTTGGCTCCTATAAACTTAACGAGTGCTATTTAGTCAGATAGTAATTCCACGAGTGCCAAGCACGAGGGAAATTATCTGCCAACGAATAGTACAAGTGAGTTTAATGAGTCAAACTGTGAGTGTTGAAAATATTTGATAATTTTCAATACCTCGCATTCCTCGCAAGCAGGGTACTTAGTAAGGCTGTACCGATTCCGAGCTGCCGAGCCGATTCTCACTGAGCAGAGCAAGAGTGGTATACCGACCAATTACGTCCATTCAACTGAGCCGAGCGGCGTGGCTCGCGTCTAGTCTTGGCACGCAGTCCCAGGGCCAATGGTCCTTCAATGCGAGCTTCATTGGTGGTTACTCAATTCCAGTCGATGACTATGGTCGTGTATGATTCCTGCTGCAGGAAGTTTACAGCAACCACAGAATTCAATACAGGAACTCAATATGCAGGTAATTCGTGCAGATTAAATACTTTTTTTTTTTTGCTTTTTCGGGCATTCGCTTGGTTACCAACACCAGGCTGATTTAGTGAAAAGATTTGTTGTTTCTCGAAGCCTGCTTGGTATTTAGCAAGTGCTGATTATTAAAATTGCTCGGCAGCACTGATCGGCTCGGTTCTGCTCGGTTAACCAGGCATTTTTTGAGTGATCGGCTCGGCAAGAAAAAATGTGCTCGGTACAGCCTTAGTATTTAATTAGAGAATTTCTCTTCTACTGTGGTCATCATGGGTGAGGGGGTACCTAAGCTCAGTCTAACTGCCTAAAAGATGATCTTGACAATAATGGAAAGGGTATCCTGTAAGTAGTGCTGAACAGGGTTGTGTGAGATAGCCAAGTTTCTACAGTAGCTGTGGATTATTTCTGGACATTATAATAATAATAATATTTCCCCTCTTTTTTTGATATATCCGTATTGAATTTTATTTAGTTACTTATATTTTTTAAGAACTGGTTAATTTTATTAGAGAAAAATATTTCAATTATCATACACGGCGATAGCCGTGTATATATATGATTGAAGTCCTCTATCCATAAAAAACTGAAACTATTAATTTCTCCGTTTCTATTCAATATATTTCGACCAAACGTGGCCATATAGTAGATAGCAACTTTTCCAAAATTTACACCAACTTTTATGCAATTCCGTGCAAGAGTAAACGTAGGAAGCCATACGTAAATTTGAAAACTGTTCACTTCTTGTTGTTGTTGTTGTTATGGTTCTTGTTATTGTTCTGCTTCTTCTTGGCTGACACGGTTTCAGAAAAAACTACTGCACCTACCTAAAATCTGAAACATGATCTAAGCAAGAAATTTCCCTGGGCTTCAACCTTAGGGACCAGTTTTTCGATTGGTCCATCCATTCCGGAGTTACGGAACCCTAAACGATCATTTTGATTGTTTTACATTGTTTTAACCATTGTATTTAGGGAAGAATGCCACTCACCAAACTCCACATTCATTCTTCGTGCACGTGTTATGTCTTTGCTAAAGGTTGATTGTTGAACGGTTGGCTGCTGCAGTGGTGGCAAAGGGAATGGTCTGGGTGGGATAAGGGGAGAACTCTTTTCAGGGTAAATCCGGTTTGTTCCACTCAGTCTGTGTTGAATGTCTTGAGCTATGCGGAGGCCAAGGTTCTGTCCAGGCTACGGACTGGTCATTCGCTTCAGCGAGGGCATCAGTTTCGGTTTGCGTGGGTGGACGCCCCTTTGTGCTCTCTGCTTGTGGGCTTGAGGTGACGCCTGAGCATTTTCTTATTGCGTGTCCACTGTATGCCCGGCACAGAGCCCCTTTATTGCCGTTTATGCGTGACCTGCCGACATTAGAGCTGTTGCTGGCAGCCACAGTAGGACAGAGATCGTTGCGACGTTTGCGCCTCCTGGCCAGGTTCTGCAAAGCAACTGGGGTTCAGGTCTAGCATTTGCTCTAGTGGTATCCAACCCCACTCACACCTAGTCTGTGTGAGCTTGTGTGCAGCAGTTGGTGCGGTGAACTGATCAAGACGACTTGTGAGATGTGTATGGTATTGTAGCGCCATAGTGCCATGTTGACTAACGGTGGGGTGTTGTGGTGCGGTGTTGTGGTGCGTTGTTGTGTGCACATTGACGGTTATCATGTTGAATAATTGGTCTCGTTGGTTTTGAGATAGTTTAAGGTAATTTTAAGTTGGGTAGTAGCATTTGTACATAGGAGCGTACGGTTCGGGACCATGGCTTCTGAAAATAAATGAATGAATGAAAGAATTTGTATGATGTTAGATGGGGCGGACGGCTTCGGGCCAGGGCTCCGAATAAATAATCATGAAAGAATTAGTGTTTCAGCTAAACGCATAGCCTATATTTTTAAACCAAACTAAGCTTGTGGCTTCGAAATTGGCAGCTAAAAACGATAGAATTGCGTATTTATTTCGCAGATGCAAGCTTTCAAAGCTGACTTGAATTGTTTCAAAGTGGCCAGCAACAATCGACAGCGTGCATAAACCTTTGTTGCGCGACGCCATAGCCGTAAAAAAGGTACACGGATTACAAACAAAAACGTCAGGTGCGTCGTAAAAAGGGGTTATATGATTGAATTTTCATTTGTTAAAATGTACACGGATAAAAATTGATCATTTTTAATTGAAATAATCAAATGTACAATTCAGAAAAATGCATCTGTTTAAGTGCTGTTGTGCTTTACCAATCATATACGTTACGTAAAGCACAATAGCACTTACTCACATGCAATTTTCTGAATTGTACATTTGATTATTTCAATTAAAAATTATCAATTTTTTCCGTGTACGTTTTAACAAGTGAAAATTCAATCATATAACCCCTTTTTATGACACACCTGACGTTTTTCTTTGTAATTTTATCTATCAGTGATATTGGTCTATGTTATTTTTATCTTTTTTGTTTCCTTTATTTTTATAAATTGGTCGTAATACTTATATCTCTAGTTCATCTGGCTTATTTCCTTCTCAATCATTTTATTTATTAGTTTGCATATAAATAATAATAATAAAATTTACCACCAATGTGTGGAAGGAAGACGGAAGGGCTGTGGAGCCACTTACTCCGTTCCTGGGGAATTGTTGTATTGTTTTCAGATTGTTTAAGAATATCTGTATGGAGTCCATTTACACCTGTCCCTTTTGAATTTTCAATTCCTTTATAATTTGTGTTATTTCTTTTGTTGCTGCCTCAGTATGGTTTTATCACTAATTTCTTCCATCTTTTGTTTTCTTTTATTGTAGATTTTGTTATAATGATGTCCACTTTTGTAATTTATAAGCTTAAATGTAATTTATAAGCGGTTCAAATGTTCTTTTTAGTTTTGGTACCTCGTTAAGGAAATTTTCATTAAAATCATTCCTTAGGTGTTGTATTTCTATATCTTTGTCGTGTTGTTGCTCATTGATTTAATAAATTACTCCCCATAGTGTTTTATTTCTACTATCTGCATTTTTTTTTAAATAAAGAAAGATATCACAAGGTAAAGGGTAAACGAAGCAAGCAGTCTGCATTAAAGACTGGCTTTGTGAGGACACACAATACACTAATCTGAGAAAGTACGAAAAGAAAACTGCCCCGACTGGGACTCGAACCCAGGACTTCCCGTTTACTAGCCGGGCATTCTAACCACTGCGCTACCGGGGCGGGTACTGGCT
>JAHWFP010024414.1:12241-26667 GCA_023313725.1 Lithobius niger
TAGCACAGTGGTTAGAGCGCCCGGCTAGTAAACGGGAAGTCCTGGGTTCGAGTTCCAGTCGGGGCAGTTGTCTTTTCTTTCTTTCTCAGACTAGTGTATTGTGTATCATCACAAGGCCAGTCTTTAATGCAGACTGCTTGCTTCGTGCATTTTTAAATTTATTTAAAAAATACTTTTTACATTCTGTAATTTTTTTTGGTTATCATATTTTTCAAATGTCGATACTGGTGTGGTTGTTCTTTGTTTATTTCCTTTTCTTGTTGCTGTAGTTTTGTCCACAGATTATTGAATCTTATTTATTATACTGGTTAATTAATTTGTTATCCACGCACTACTTTTTTTTCCCTGTTATTCATTTTATTTTTTGTTTTAGTTTAGTTTTATAACATTTATTGTTGTCATAATTATATATTCTTAATTTTCTTAATAATTTCTGTACACATGCATTAGGGCAATGTATAGCATCTAAGTATTCCCGGTTGTGATTCTGTACATCTTTTATTGTATTTTTATGATTATATTTTTCACTCTCGCCAAATAATCAGCACCAGCTGCTGCCCTGTATTACGAATTCTACAGGAGATTCCTCCCAAGTTCCAAACTGAATATTCATCTATTAGCTCCAGTCAGAAACTCAGCCCTACATATTCCATAGTTCAAAGTAGACACATTTCTACTTTCCCAGAACTTTCTAACAATCACTACGTTTACATGGCCACAAGAAAGCTTATTTTAGCGATGCGCTTTGAAATGCGCATCAAAACACGGCACCTCTTTACAAGACGAAAGATTGCGATTAGGACCAATTCGCTAAGGAAATTGATTCGACCAGTGAGATCGGAAAACCGTTTCTTCCTACCCTCCCTTTGGCGAAGAGTGAGCAAGTCCCACATTGCTCTACCCCCTGCATGTACTAAACTAGGTCAATTTAGACCCAAGTAACCAAATGTAATCAAAACTTAGTGGTCTTCCTAGTCATGCACACTCATTTTCAGTTTATTTACCTAAAATTCGAATGGCACCAGCACAAATTACGTGGGTGTCGTAACTGTGTCAGCCATCTTTACCATGCTTTCTCGAGTGTTTACATGCGAGTGCGAGTGCGATTGCGACTGCGAGTGTTTACATGCACAAAGACGATGCGATACGGACTCTCAAACCACCTCCGTGAAACGCATTGGGGGAAAGCACCACGAACAGAGAAAGCGACACGAACGGATGTTTACAAGACCCACGGAGGCGACACGGATGCGATGCGTATCCCTCTGAAGCGCTTCGAAGTGGTCATGTAAACGTAGTGATTGCCACTCTCATGGCGCTAGACAGTTTGTTACCTGTGCAGGTTACTAGGCAAACTGCAAATATTTCTAGATTAAAATTTTCGAAAATTCGAAAGACGGTGACACTGTATTTAGACAACACTATATATAACACGAAAATGATGAGCTGACCATCGGAAAAAAACAGTTAAAATTTTTTTGAAATGACATAGTAGGCAGCAACCAGCAATGTGCTGGAACTCGAGGACTTTGGAATTTGCTCATTTTTAAAGAGTTGAAAGAAATTTCTTATTCCCTTGAAGTGAAAGCATTTTACACGAGTATGTTAAAAAATACCAACGCCATTTATCAGAACATCGACCCGTAAGCAGTAGTCCGATCATAGTGCCAAATAGGTATTGATCATGCCTACATTTTTGGGAAGACATGAAAACTGGTAGGAAAAACGAGACAGGCATGGTTAAAAGGCAATTACATCCATTTTGACATGCATGCTTTACTTATGGATCACTTACACAATAACTTAACACAAGAACTGCGGTAAGAATACGTTACGTACGTCCGATACAACAATTTAATTATTGCATCACCAAAACACGACATGGAGACCGCCATTGTTTTGCTGGAACGCGTAGAAATTAATGCCGGCAGATGTCACTTTTCCATTTCGACTCGCAGCCGATTGAGATAGTTCTATTGGGTGTGAGAGCTCAAGCGTACGACGGCCTTAGTTGGCTGACAGTTGTAGTATCCAGCTAAGGCCATCAAACGCTCGAGCTCTCACGCCAATAGAGCTATCTCAACCGGCTGTGAGTCGAAATCAAAGAGTCACATCAGTGGGCATTAATTTCTGCGTGTTCCAGCAAAACAATGGCGGTCTTCATGTCGTGTTTTGGTGATCAGTTTTAATTTGTTTTTATTGTTTTAATTGTTTCATTGGTTTAACTTTTAACAATTTTTTTTTGTTCTTTTATTCCCAACCTTGTTCTTTTTTTTTTTGTGAATATCAGTCCAATACTCAAGTTCAGGCGGGAGTCTTGTGAATTTTAATGAATTTGCACCCAAAGGGCGAACAATGTGTTCCATATGGTTTTGAAGACGTTGGCGACAAAGAATTCACTGAAAAGAGCAAAAGACTTCTGTTTGAGTGGCTTTCGGGCCACTGTGTATGACTTGCATGAGCAGTCGATATCTCTACGAATTCATTGACTCCGATTTGAAATCTCTAAAAAAGACGTAGGTTTAGCGCTTTTAAATCTGCAATCCTATGATTTAGAGTGAAGCTGTGTGGATGGAGTTTCTCACTGCTCATCGGAGTTAGAAAGCTAACTTTGTGGCTTTGTGACAGCATCACACTAGATGATTTCTTTGACGCCGTCCAAATTCGTCGCATTTCGCTGCTCCTGATAGTAGTAGAGCCCTCCTCCCTTGAAATGTTTACGATGTAGTTTTCGTGGCCAAGTTCACCATCAGTGCACGAGCACCTTTTGTCATGTCTGTCATATCTATTGTAGCAGTGATAAGCCGTGCATGGATGTGAGAACATGTGCCTTGGTGCCTAGAGAACATATTCTGGCACACGTGAGTCAAGCTGATAATGAGATACATATGGATCAAGATGTGAATGTTGGACAGGTGGTGATTGATAGTCAAGGGCTCCATGGTTACCCAGGGATAAACAGGATTCGCATGGATATGGTGCCTCCAGTTCTCCTCGTGCAGCTGGCCCCACCGATGCCCAGGGTGTCTGATTAACCTGCTTCTGCTAGAGGGCCCTTGGGGTCAGCTGATTCAAACTGTGTGCCTATGAAGACACATAAAGGAAATCAAAGTTGGTTTAACGCAATCAGAGTCTGTTTGCCAGTTTCCTGTCTCAGAATAGGTTCCAACCTTTACCACGTCCTAGTGCATCAAGATCATGAGCTTTAAGTACTTTGTCCAGTCCAGCAGTGCTGAAGTCGTGCTTGCTCGTGGTGTCATTGTGTGTGGTAGTGTGGAGTGTGGTGACCCTATTGTCTGTGAGAGTGTTTTGCCAGGTAGTGAAGTGGTTTGTGTGAAGTAATAGTTCAAAGGGGCTGATTCTGGTGGTGGTGCTGATATTGGTGGAGGTGCTGTTTCTGGTAGTGGTGGTGGTTATGGGTAGCTGTCTTCAGAATACCGTACTCCATAGGCTCCTGAAATGTCATGGGCCTGATGAACAAGTATCAGGTAGTGTGCAAGCTCTGTAATCATGCAGACATTCTGGGCTTACAAGAAGTGCGGCTGTCCATGGATATGGTTGTAGATGTTCCTGACGATGACTGCTTGTGCTTATGCAGCAATCCCCTTTCTAATATTAGAATTTGAGTCAACTGGAAAGTACTGTACTTTCTTTTGTCTCTTCCAGTATGCCCAGGTGTAAACACTTGTGGCGTGAGTGTATGGTCTGGTGCATTTTGATTTTCGATTGTACGCCAGATTGTACGTCAATTGTAGGCCGGATTGTTAAGCTTTGTAAGTATCTTTTTTATGGATGAATGGTGCACTTAGGTGAAATTCATCCCTTGTCCCATAGTTCTCGGGGAAGACTTCAATGCTCATCACTGTCTGTGAAGAGGTGCTTGTTATGATGCAAGGGGTCGTTTACTAGTGTCCACTACGAACAATATCAACCTTGGACTGGTGCATTATGGTTCCCCAATGTTCATTCGGTGGAGTGGAGATGTGGTCCAGGAGTCGGCTTTGGTTCTCTTTCTCTGTTCCAAGCATCTTGTTGATCATTTCGGTTTTTTTTTTCTGACGAAATGCTTGGCAGCGACTACTCGCCGATTTTGCTCACCCCATTGCGGTGGCATGGTGGGACGTGTCAGGGGCCCACGGGGTGCCAAGTTGTTGAGCGTTGGACCTTTGGCCAGCGGCTTGACTGGTAGGGTGCTCAGCATAATGGTTGTACCTGGAAGCCTCGACCAGTGTCTTGTCTTGTGTGGTGGACTATCACATGTGTAGTAGCCATAAGAGATCAGAGGCAGGCTTGCAGGCTGTGGGTTTGTCACCCGACTAAGCTTCGCTAGCTCACATTCAAGGTGTTTCATATGAGATTCGATATTTCTTGAGGGAAGATAGAATGTCTCTCGGTTTACGTCTGTGCTCAAAGATTGGTTCGGGCTGCTCCCAGTCTGGGTTTGGAGGTTAGGACATCTGTAGGACAGCACGCAACTGATATCTTAGGTCTTTGGAAATTCCAAGGACATGATTCGTCGTGGAAAGAACATGGGAAACTCTTTTAACGATCGATTCTCTGAGGTATTTCAATGGCCAACAGGCCCTGCTCCGCGTGACAGTGACGGAAACTGGCTCGAGGGACCTGCAGAATTACCACTGGTACTGTCTGACGTAACGTCTGCGCTTGCCTTGTGCCACTCAGAAAATGCTGTTGACGGCGTCTCGTACGGCTGTTTGAAAGTTGCTTGTCAATTGTATGTTACCATCCCATTGCATCTTTTCCTGTGTGTGGAAGCTTTATGAGCGTATGTTGGTGGGCAGGCTAGTCTGGGCAACTCCGGCAGCCTATAAAACCAGCCAATTTGGTTGCAGGGACAATCGCGCAGCACAGGATACCATCTTATTTCTTGAGTCGTGTATTCGTGAGGCATGAGTTCAGGGGTACAAGGTGATGGCTGTCTTTCTCGACATCCTAGCAGCATATGACCGGTTATGCCTGAATTGGTACAATCCTCTCTCTGCTCTTTATGGGTGAGCAAAACGTTAGCAAATGCAATTCTGGCTCTTCTCTGTGAGCGTCCATTTACTAATGGCATAGGGGGCTTCTGATTCAGGGTATTAGTTTCTGGATGGGGTCTTCCTCAGGATAACTGCCTGAGCCCCATTTTGTTTGATGTCATGCTAAATGACATCCTAGTAGCGCTAGAGCAGCACACGAATGTAGTGGTGTATGCTGGCAACATTGCTGTGTGGCCGGTGGGTGCAGACATTACTACTCTGACCGCAGCGATGCATCAGGTTGTGCAGCATGTGATGAATCGTTCGGAAGGCCAGGGTCTCTCTGTCACCAGACAAGATGGACGCCATTGTCTTCACGTGGGGGCCAACTGTAATCACCTCCTTTGTTGAAGGGACGGCAGTGGTAACTGCATCAGATGAGGTCAGTCTTCTGGTGTTCGTTAGATTTGCAGCTAGTGATGCCTCTGCAGTCGGAAAACAGTCTTCAGCAAGTTGTGATCTCTTAAAGTGTGGTCACATTGTCACCTTACTGCCAAGGTGTTAAGGTACGTTAAACTTATTTTAAGCTTAATAACACTAAATGTTATTCCAGCTGAACTTCTTACAATATTACCCAAGGTAGAAACTAGCAAAGTTTCTCCTTGCTGTGTTACCAGGTGTACTGTTGAGGAAAATTGAAAATTAGCCAATAGCAAAAATCATACACTAGAAATAATGTAGTTCAGTAAGCCACCTTTATGCACTTACGTTTCGACAGAGTGGCATTACCCGGATTCGAACCGGCTACCCAGTTCACCCCCAGATCACTTTTTTTTCACCAGGTGTACTGTGCAGGATCCTGGCTATGATTTTCCCTATCCAACCATAGTTACGTCTTGGTACCTTGGTATAGTCAAAGGTCCCAGCGCCAATTGTGCGGAGCTTTTTTATATTACTCATATTATCTAATAGGCTTAAAATACACCTGATGTCATCTCTAAAACGCAATCAGTTGGCCTACATACTATAGGCTAATGATCCATCTAGACGAGAAAGTACGCTTTCTTGTGCCTCCAGGAATGTCGAGCAATGTTCGCATTGCTCGAGTCTAGAACTTGCGTGAGAAGATGGATCAGTAGTACCACTAGCCCATTCTCTTCTACCCGCCTCCCCCCTCAAAAACAACACTTTAGAAAATCAACCATTATTAAGCATTAAGTTCAGCATGAAGAAGTCTGGCCATAAACCCCTACCATACCTGTGGACTCTTCACCCCAAGCATGGATGCACCAAAGTCCGCAATAATTTATTCAATCATAACCATAACCGTAAAATCTTTACAAGACAAAAGAATCAGTCCATAACAATAGAGCCAATCCCCAAGCCGAACAACATTAATAAACTAAGCTACACTGAATAAATACAATAAAGAGTACCATTAGATAAGTTCATTAAATAATTCCAACAAACAATGCCATTAAATAATACCAACAAGCAGTCCCAGTACATAGTTAGCTCATAAACCCATGAAGGAAATTGAAAATACCAGAAAAAAAGGAAAGAGACATGCATAACTAACCTCCCCTCCAACCCTGTCGAAACATGCACTCACACGAGAGAAGACATAACGCTGTATTTAAAGCACTGTATTGGGAGGTCATCCGTTGCATACAATGCACCTTGTCACAAAACACAATAGCACAACAAATGGAGGACAAAAGAATGTGGGTTTCCCCGGCAAGTCCCTGCGTTGTCTAATATAACACAAACACAAGCTGCCTTATGGACATAAAAGGAAAGAAGAAGGAAAAATGATATACTGTCAGGGCTGTCGGAAGGTTCGATGGTGGACATCACACTGCTGATAGTGGCATATAGTCTGGCCAGTCCCTGGACGTCTCCTCCAGGCAATGCTCCCTCAACAGCAGAAGAGCATCTTACCCCATCGTAGGTGCAGGAGACTTCGCAAGGCTGTCGAAATCCATCGGGCTACCGCCTACCCAAGCCGGACTGATGAGGTCAATGGTGGGATTGAACACAGGCCAGGATGCCAATGGCAGCTGTCCTTCATTTTGTTCACAGGCCCACAGATGGCCGCTCATCGGCTCATTCACCACATTTCATTGCAAAGCCGCCCAGGCAGTCCACATCCACGTATTTAGCTACAGAGACTTCCACCGCATTGTCCAGCAATGTGCACCCATCCTTGTGTTTGCAATGTCTTTCTCCACCTGTCCACGTCCGTAACGATATGAGAAGAGAGTCTTAGGCTTTGTGTGGGGGTTGTAAACCACCGTATCCCGTCCGCACGTTCGCCTCCAGGTAATTCATGCTACCCATCATCAGTACCAACTGCACACAGCTGCGCCAGCCCTAAGAAAGCATGCACAGTCGTCCTCTTGATGCAGTGAACCTGGCCTCGCCAGTCTTCAGCAGAAGCATCTGCAGTTCCATCAATGACCCGGCCAGTGGCATCATAAAATCCACAAGTACATCGCAACATGTGTGAAGATGGTTTCACTCACTAACGAGGATGGCACGAGATGGCACGAGTGAAGAAGTGGCATTGGTGCCAAAACCGAGGCCAACTGAAAGTCAGTTATCTTGAAATATGGATTTATTATTTACACAGAAGTGACCGATAACGAGAATCTATCGGTTGTCATCATCTATCTGTTGTGTCCCCCTTCTCCGTAACCTCCATTCAGTCCAATGTCAGATCTGGCTTAGGTTCCACGAATCGCTGAATATCCCCTTCAAAACGTAGTCCAATGCCCGGTTTGCCTCCCCCTTCGCCTCTTTTCCGTGATCATCTCTTAGTGCCAACCGTAACCTTGAAGTCTAGAGAGAAAGTGGGGGTTGAGCAAAAATCAGTTTTACTTTTGCAAAACCTAACTCCTTGTCTGCTTCATACATCTAACAATGTTCCTTGAGTGCAACAAGTTTCTGCTGATTAAGCGGTCTATTGACTGGTCTCTCCGTTCATTGTACCCCCTTCCTCTTACCCTGCAGCTGGTGGATATTGGGTTGCATGAGATCTCAGCTGGCCACCCTGGGTGGTGGGAGGTTCTTGAGGGAGTGAGGGGTAGCAAACTGCTGGCCCCTCTCCCACCCAAATCCAAAAGGGAGTCATTTGTTTACGTTTTTCCCGAAAACTCCTACTCAGCTGTTCCGCTGAGGTCTAGCGTGGAAAGAATTTTCCCAACTTGCCAACACTTATTGTATCGACTAATTTCCTAGATTTGCAGTAGCGCAATTGTTAAGCATTGAAGCTATTTCTTCTTGTAAGACAAAAGGCCCACTGAAGCGAGCTTGCATGCTCACGGTTATCGCTTTAGCAGCCTAACTTAAAAAAATGTGTTCTCCTGACCACTAATTCTCCCACTTCATATTCCAAGTTAATCATTTGCTTGTCATAATAATCTTGTGGCGATGATGTGAACGCAACAATGTATCCTTCGACTTTTCATACATATCCTGAAAACTCTTCACAATGCTATTTTGCACGGCAAAAATAAATTTCGCTATGATTTTCGCTATTGGCTAATTTCCAATTTTCCTTAATATCTTGCACGGCTGCACACTCCGCTGCTTCCATAGGGCACCTAGCCTCTTTAATCGTGGCTAATTCCGTGGTCCAAGGCTAATGGCCAGGTCCTTGTCTAAGCAGAACATCGCTGGTGACATACCCCTGCTTCGTTAACAGATGAACAAAGTGCAAAACAAATATCTCCAATCCGACACCCCAGTCCTGTTTCTGATATGTAAGGTTGCATAAGATCATTTTTATGCTTTTATTCACTGATTCTGTTAAATTTGACTAAGGCCTATAGGCTGTGTCATGGGTAGCCTCCACCCCTTCTTCTTTCAGAAAATCCAGGTACATTCCTGATAAGAATTGTGATCAGCATCTGAAAGTAGTCGCAGAGAAACATCACAATCTGCTAAAGACATTGCATGGACTGTTTGCTATTTGTGGCGCTTCTGGCAATGAGTTTAAGCTGTTGCATACCGAGATTCGAACTGGTTGGTTCATTTGCCCGCAAAGAATACTGGTCGCATTCTTCACCCTGGCACATGATGGGACAAAATGGCCAACATGCCTCCTACGCATGCGTTCCTATTTATGACGAAGAATTGTGTTATGTCAGGTAGTTTTAGTGTACAGTCGAGTAGCAGCTCTTTGAGGTGGTTTGTCGCTGACTGGCGCTCTTCACTCGAACACCACTTGATGTCCTTCTTCAACAGAGTAAATAATGGCTGGGCAGTAAAATGGAAGTCTTCTAAGAACTGTCTATAATAACCGAACGAACCCAATAATCTTCTCAGCCCTTTATGCCCCTTTGGTGCAGGGAAGCTCCAAATGAATTCTACATTTTCTGGTTGTGGGTGACTGCTATCGGGCTTTAAGATATACCCGAGGTAGCATAGCTCTTTCACATAGAAGAAACCTTGTTAATGTTGGCCATTAACCCTGTGTTCGCTAGCTTTTGTAGCATGTCTGCAATATTCTTCCTTTGGTAGATACTGTCACCCAAAACCAAATCCATCGACCCTGTAAAGCATGCAGTAGCAATCTTTCAACCAAAAGGAAGGCAATTTAAAATCATAGCTCCCCCTAAAAGATTTAAATTCAGTGATGAGCTTTGACTCCTCGGCGAGCGGTATCTGTAAGAGGCCCCTCACAAGTGGTGGGGGTCTAGCCTTCCATAATAATCATTGATTGCTCGCACGAAACGCATCATCAGTTCTGTTACTGCTCGATAATGCTGTTCGAGCTCCCACCCTATTCAGATCCTCCAAATAACAAGGGCTGACAAATTACAAGTTAAATACTGTGACAAATTCACTCCGTGTCTTGAATGGTCTGCAAAACAACCTATCCATATACTTTTTAAGTCCTGGGGGTTGTCATGGTAACCAACACATTTTGGTAAGGGCACTTTTGGGGTTTTATACTCAGGTATGCCTTGTGAGATGTCATACCTCTTGTTTTGTCCCAAAACACCAGCTGGCGTTGAAATCACGTTTCCATCTTCTCTGGTTCCTGAGTTAGCCTCCGTGGGTTGGCTGATTGTGACTCCATGTCAGAACCTCTGGCGCAACTGTGGCATGATGTTCTTCTTGTAGTAACTCGTAGACTGCCGTCGGAATGGTGTTTCTACCTGTTTCTACCCGCTCTGAAGTTAGCATTTCTTGACTGCAGAAGTTCCTTTGCTCTGCCCTGCACCGCTCCTCTAGTTGGCTGGCGGGCAGAAGGATTGTGGAAGGCAAGAGGGGCTGTGATGATGCAACTGCACTGCACTGCATGGTTTCTCATAACCATGTTCTGTTGACCCAGTCCCGACTCGCTGAGTCTCCTCATCTGACTCCCTGTAGTGATGGAGCGTAGCCACAGGCAGAACTGGTTCTGTGCGGTTGCTGATCCTTGGCGTAGGGCCTTGTGACGGGCAACTGCTATCTGTACATAGAGTGTCACACACCATGACATGTAGGCAATGGGACTGAACTGGACGAGCAAGAGCATTCCAACGTGACATGGTAATCATCTCGTCAGCATCTAGAATCGTCCACATACCTGGAGGAATGCTGGAAAGAGTGTTTCGTCCCTGAATTGCGTTGACTGGCTATGCGATGGTTGAAACGCAGACTTTGTTTAGTCTTCTTGCTTGCTCATTACGTCTTTGCGATCTATTCCTAGTTGGCTAAGAACAATTAAATTGTTGCCCATTGGTGTTTGTAGAATCCACTGCTGCAACAACGTGACATCGCTCTGTAATTTATTAATACACCTCGGCTGCAAGCCTAATATCAGCCGATGTCTTGGATTCTATTGCTGTGGCCTTGGTCGTAGTTTGTATAAGTATGCAAGTGTGGCATCTAGTCTTATGGGGACTTGCTCTAACGTGTCCTAGACATGCACAGATCCATATGTGTCAGGCGACGAGATTTGCGGCTGGCTTCCCAATGGTAAGCTATGCAGCAGTCATATGCCATCTAGTGTAGGTGGTGACGTGGATCTTGGTGAGGGCAAACGATAGTCAACACTCAGCCTGTCATTATGCTGCCTCTCCTTACATTTCCTTGGAAGATCGGTGTCACAGACCCATCGGTTCACTTTGCACCTGTAGGCACAAATTCACTCAACTCGTTATTTACGAACAACAATGAAATGTTCGTTCTGATGAACTAGCACTCCTATTGGACGTGACTGTACGTGCTGGTGTACGCGGGGTGGAGTCATGCTCAATATCACCAATAAATCAGCATTAAACTGCAACATTGACAAAGAATCCTTAAACCCTATCAAATATTGACGTTGATGGTAACAGGCACAGCGTATATAATGGCGAATTGTACAACACACAAACATACATGCTCTACCTGACACTAAACAACCATCTTTACTGATATACAGATTGGTATCATTGCCCTTAGCATAAAAAGCAAAAACCTCACCATCATACGCATACAAATCATTTTCATTTGCACTGTTTTGTTTGTAGTTCTTAGCCAAACTGACCTGAATACTCGCTTTGTAATCGTCACTCTCAGTACTTGACTGACATTGAGTATTCCGTTCTGCACTGTGTGTAATAACATTTATGTCATGGCTGCAGCCAGCGTCCGGTGGTGTACAATTAATAGCTACCAAAGGTCATCATACTCTGAATCACTGTTCAACAATAGTAGTTTTTCAACTAGTTTTCTGGTGTTGCATATGATCACTTGCAGTACTAGAATCGTCCTTCGTGTCATCCTGCGAAACACTGATTCTTGATTTACCGCACTCTAGGTCATTGACACTGTTGTAGCCACTTTCAACACTATCACAGTGTTGCATCATTGTAAAGAGGTCGAGCACATAGGCCTTCTCTGTCGGCTAGTCTCACGGTTGGGATGCTCCCAGTATCACCTTTCGCTATGTCGCTGCTTGGGCCTTCATTACACTCCTGGTTTCGCAGCGAAATCTTGGTAACTGCCGCTCTAACTACAGTCACTACTGCCATTGTTATGACCGTCAGCTCCATAGTGACCATCCTGCAGAAGTAGACAAGAAGGGTATTCACATCTTGCAAATGGTGTGGCTACCTTTAAAAGTGTTCATTTCCCGTTAAAACCAACTGATATCCAATGAAAATTTATGGATAACGTTGAAAATGTGTTTCTTATAAATCTATGGTGGTGCGTGGTGTCGGAACTCCTGTTCGATGATGACATTGAAGCAATAGTTCAGGCAAATTTAGAACTATCGATGGTGGATGTTAATTCCAGTGGATAAAAAAAAATTCTTCTCCAGGAGTAGTATATAGAGTTCTATGAAGTGTGTGGGAGTATAGATGCTGTTGTGGTTGCGAGGTTCTGGGTGGTTAAAAAACATTTCATAGGATAGAGTTGACACCAGTTATGTCAGGCAAAAGTCACCAAGTCCATGGGAGGTGTAGTGCGATGAACCTGGCAGGCGAGAGGTGTGTAATAGCATACAATCTCTATGGACGGGCCCCCAAATATAGGTGAGACGTTCGTAATTCAGTGAGATGCAGGTGTGATTGATTACTTCAATTAGGGAACTTCAACTTGGCCATGTCTAGAGGTGCTAAGGTGAGTTACACTTATTTTAAGATACACTAAATGCTATTCCAGCTGACTTATTCTTACAATATTACCCAAGGTAGAAACTAGCAAAGTTTTTCCCTGCTGTGGTACCTGGTGTAATGTACAGAATCCTAGCTAGGATTTTCCCGGTAGAGCTGTACTTAAGTCTTGGTCCTTTGGTGTGGTCAAAGGACCCAGCAGTGGTGGTACGGTGCCTTTTTATGTTACTCGCATTACGTAATAGGCTAAAAATAGACCTGATGTCATCTCTAAAAATAATCCAATTATGACACAATCGGTTCACCTCCATATAGGGCAATGAATCCGTCTAGACGGGAGAGAATGGTACACGGTGGTTCTCCTCACCCTGCCTCAGGGAAGGTCGAACTAAGTCTGTATTGCTCGAGTCTGGAACTTGCGTCACAAGATGGATCAATTCCTGGTAATACCAGTCCATTCTTGGCCGGTCGTTACAACTGAAATGAAAAGGAGGCAGAAAGTGTAAAGTTGGAAAACAACCTTCTGGTAAAGTGACAGTTAAAAACAAAGAAATTGAAGTTGCAAGCAGATAAATCTACGTAAACTACAAACTGGAAGATGGTACAAGGTGGTTTAGTTATTGTCATAATTTTTTTTTACAAAAAAGCATTTGTTTTGGTGTCCATTTGTGCTCAGGATGATGTGCTTAAAACGCCTCCATGGTTTTGTCATACACATTTTACTGGAACAACTACGGGTCGTTAAAAAATAATATTCTATGTTAAATGGATTTCCTTAATCCATCTTCCATTTTTTTTTAGCATGTGGGGTGCACTTAGGTCCACCAGTAAAAATGCGGTACCAAAATTAGTGTAGAAGAATGCTGAAGCTCTGGAAAAGCATTAAAATCGCCCTGGAAAACATGGAAAAGTCATGAAAATTTTTAAGGAGCTTTCACCAGATGCCATGCACAAAATAATTAGTAAAAGGCTACTAATATGACCATTTACGGCAAATGTATATTCAGCACCTTTAAAGCTGGCTTGTCTTCGAGTAATGCTGAATATAGTAGGTAATGCACTAACGTTGGATCTCCTTAGTTAACTAAATAAAAATTGTTAAGTGTTAGGTAGATTTACAAAACATAAACTTTTAAAAATCCATTTAGATGGGCGGTAAAACCCACTCGCCTTTTGGGGGTTAGGAAAAATACTCTCAACTCCGCGTCAGGATTACTTTACTGGGGAGGCAGTTGGGAAGGGCCAGGGTCATAGTGGGGAAAATGTGTTCTAGAGGTGTTAAGCAATGCATGCTCGCTTTTTATACTGCTTTGCTAGTTCACTCCTATACTTTCCCACTGTTTACAGTAACTATTGGTGGGGCATAATGATTTAATCAAATGTTTTGATGGACAATGTGAAACGGAACGCATTTAGAATTTACGCTGCATAAGAGAATTACGATCATTAAGAACAATTTGGTAAAGACTAGAAACATAAAATCTTGGGAATCGAGGAGAGGAATGGTTTGCTGGCTACACTGTAAGCAAACGAATGACCGCTTACTCAGGACAGTGTGGACAATTTCCTAAATCTAAACCCTGTAACCATCACGTGGTTGAGAACATTGATGACGACTCACAATATACCATCACAGTTTAATATTAAGCCTATTTGGATATCTCTGTTTCAGCACAGCTGAAGTTTGGTGTGTTCCGACGTTAGGGAAATAGGCAATCGCCTACTACAGTGGCAATTCATCGACATAATGAGAATTAATGTACCTTTTCCACCACTCGAAGCACAATCTGTTGTTTCACTAAATTTTCGGAGATAATCCGATCTCCTTCTTCCGAGTGTTGACTAGCGTTGA
>JAHWFP010024417.1:2301-13684 GCA_023313725.1 Lithobius niger
AAATTCCTGATTATGAGTAAAAGTTAACGTAATAAAGTTGCAGTAGAATATAATTTTAAAAAAACATTAAAAAATGTAACGAGTGAGTTGCAGTGTAAAGAGTGCGTAAAGAGTGCATATTAGTATTTAAAAAATTCTTATATTTTTCTCCTTTCTAGGAAAAAAAAATAAAGCATTTGGTGATCGGTTTCGAATAACCGTTGAAAATGGTTTACAGTAATAATTAATGGCGACCGTAAACACTTCTGTTAACTTACAGGAAATAAGAGAGTTTTCATTATTTTGTCGACTCACCGAATTTCTTAAGTATATTTTTAAGTTTTATGCCCTTCTCTTAGTGGCTTTGTTGAGTCACTGGTGCACCAGCGAAACAATGTTAGTGGCCCCTAATAAGGTTATTAATTTATGCAGATTTTTAATTTGTTGCGTAATGATTATTTTTATAGCCAACCCTAAACGTTCATTTTAACATTTCAGAGCGACACATATTTATTACTTAAACCTAACAACGATTCGCGTTGTTGTACGAAAGCCATGGAAGAGCAGCAAGCTCCAGCTCTGTAAGCCTGAAAAAAAAAAAGATACTCTAAAAGAACTGCAGATTCAAGAAAAAGCCATGTAATTCAACAACGTTGCACTATAATACGTGTAAAAGAATCTCAAGCATCTCAAAAAACAAGCTGGAGCATCGTATCACGTATTAGAGCGAAGCTGATAGTTAACATGCATTTTTCTTGTATGTGTTACTTTACAGCATTATGTTGTTGTTTTTTTTTAAAGCTTACACGGCTGGAGCTTCTTTCATACGCATTAGTGCGACACTAATGGCTTACATAAATTTGTCTTGTTTCATTAAGTTTTTTTAAAGCTTACAACCATATGTTATAAGCTTAAGTGTATTTTAATACTACTATGTTATTTTTTTTGGAGATATTTCAAGTAAATTAAATAACTAGAATTTTGACATGAAATAATTATGAGACAATATATATGAGACAAATGAGATGAACGCCCTTTGAAATAAAACAGTCACAATATAATAACGTTCAAAAGTCCCTGGTCCTTGTTAATACCAACGTTTTGAGCTATAAAAATTGAAAATCGGTGTACTGGTTCGACATCTAGGTAAGAGCAAAAATTCCCAAAAAAGAAAACAACAACGACAATAATAGTGCAGCCACCTCAAAGCATACTTAAGTTTTAAGCTATAAAAATGGGTTCATTGGTTCGATTTCTAGGTAAGAGCAATACTAATCCAACAAGACTAACAACAAGAGTATTGTAGTCGCATTCAGCATTCAAAAGGCCCTAGGTCTTGTTCATATTGATATTTTAACCTATAAAAAGTTGAAAATAGGTTCGTTGGGTTAATCTCTAGGTGAGAGCAATATTTCCCCAACAACAAGAAGATCAACAAGAAAATTGTAGTCGCATTAAAATAACGTACAAAAGGCCGTAGTTCTTCTTAATACCTATACTTTTAACTATAAAAATTGAAAATCCGTTCATTGGTTCGATCTCTAAATGCGAGCAATATTTCCCCAACATGAAGAAGAATAACAAAAAGAATATCGTAGCCGTATTAACATACCATTCAGGAGGTCATAGGCCTTGTTCATACCAACGTTTTAAGCTATTAAATAAAAAAAATTCTGATCATTAGTTCGATCTACAGGTGAGAGCAAAGAGTCCCAACAACACTAAAAACAACAACAACATGAAATTGCCAAGCTGTGTAGGCCAAGTGGTTCAATTTAGTGTTGTTATCACACGCTGTTTCATTAGTTTCCCGTTAACTATACTGTACTGTATTTTTCGACGAATGGGGGTTAATTTTATTAAGGAGTTCTTGTAATAATATCGAAATCTCACGTTCAACAAGAGCATGATCTTAATTTTCGCACTTTTATGCTTTGTTGTCAGTGTTTATATTTCAAAATTAGGTTTTAACCAAATCCTGTTACGAAATGGGCATTGTGTGAATTTCTGCTATTATTTTTTTTGCATAACGTTTATGATTTGTTGAAGTTTTGCCATTGTTTCCTTTTATAACACAATGATTACAGCAATGTTTCATTCCGTGTTAATGAATTTATTTGGCCACTAAAACTATACTTGACTTGTTTGTTTATATTAAAAAATCCAAATAACTTCTCAGTTAAGTTATTTGTCAAATACTTCCAATGTATTAGTTTAGAATATCATTTTAAGGGACCTTTTAAATCTTTTCAATGCACAGAAATTGATTGCTACTATTAGCAGCAGTAACCAAGAAACCCAAAAGTGGTACTGTGACAGATTAGCCACCGAAGCTATGCTTCACCGTATAGCAAATTCATTTGGCTTAAACGTGGTTCGGAAATTTATCACTGGATGGCGCTCACAATCGATTCATGCAAAGAATGGGTGAGTTGTAATAAAATAGAGAATTAGGTTCCTTTTTCAGTCATTACAAGCTTGATTCATGAGTTGCAGTATTAACTAGTATTTTAAACTGGCACGTATGTAGGTATTAGGCAAGAGAAGGCAAGTGAAAGCGACAGTCTGTTCGAAGTTGAATTGCTGCCTCGCCAGACGCGTCCGACGGTCGCCATGTTTCCAAGCGAGAGAACGACCAATCAGAGGGCGTGATTTGGCCGCCTATGCTGAACTGTTTACGAAAAAAAATTATGCTGCCTGGGCAGGCACGTGGTTGGTTTTTTGCGCGCGATGTAGTTTAATTGCCCGCTGGAGCATTAAGTGACAATGGGCGTTGTAGCCGAGAAGCTTGTTTGAAGCACGCTGATGGTCTTTCGATTATGGCAGTGGCCTTGGAGGCTGGCAATGCATCTATCAGGAAATGGTTGGTTTCCGATAAATGGCATCTCCGATGTTTTTGGTGGGGACGCTCTGAGAGGTTCTGTAGTCAAGCACATAGCCAGCTTGGTTGAGGTACGTTGGTTCCTGGTGGTGTAAGGGGGCTCGGACAAGGACCTTGATGCTAAGGTTGGTTGAGCCTTGAGATCCTGGGAAAGGTTTAGGCCGTGGAGCCGAGGAAAAATTTGGGCCGTAGAGCCTTCAGAAATTTAGGCCATAGAGCCTTCAGAAATTTAGGTCGTAGAGCATTCAGAAATTTGGGCCGTAGAGCCTTCGGGAATTTAGGCCGTAGAGCCTTCAGAAATTTGGGCCTTAGAGCCAGGAGAAATTTAGGCCGTAGAGCCATGAGAAATTTAGGCTAGAGAGCCATGAGAAATTTAGGCCATAGAGCCGTGAGAAAATTGGCCGTAAAGCCGTGAGGAATTTGGCTGTAGAGCAGTGAGAAATTTGGCCGTAGTAGAGCCGTGAGAAATTTGGCCGTAGAACCGTGAGAATTTTGGCCATAGAGCCGTGAGAATTTTGGCCATAGAGCCGTGAGAATTTTGGCCATAGAGCCGTGAGAAAATTGGCCATAGAGCTGTAAGAATTTTAGGCCTTAAAGCCATGAGAAGCTTAAGCCGTAGGACCGTTGGAATTTGAGGCCTTAGAGCCATGAGAAGCTCAAGCCGTAGAACCGTGAGAAATTTGGGCCATAGGGACTCGAATGGTTAGCCGTAGGCCTCGAATGGTTGGCCGTAGGGCCTCGAATGGTTGGCCGTAGGGCCTCGGATGGTTAGTCGTAGGGCCTCGAATGGTTGGCCGAAGGACATCGATTGGTGGGCCGTAGGGCCTTGAATGGTTGGCCGTAGGGCCTTGAATGGTTGGCCGTAGGGCCTTGAATGGTTGGTCGTATGACCTTGAGACTTATCGGCCTTAGGGCTTGGTGAAAATTTGGGGCGGTGAAACTTGCGAAAATTTGTTGGCCTTAGACCTGCCTCGAGATGCAGAGGTTTCACCTGGGAGGCCTGCCTTGAACTGTCAGTTGCCCTGAGAGGTCCTGTACGGGTTGGGCCTAGCGAGGCCTTGCTGTGTATTGTGGTCTGTTTGGCCTTGTAGGCATATTTAACTTGTAGTGCGTTGTGATGTGACCTTGGCAGGTCACGCCTTAAGGGTGCTGTTGGTCTGTTGGAGAAAGGCATATGCGGCATTGTACGTGTTTGTGATCGGTGGGACCGTTAGTGTTGAGGTTGGCCTGGGCGGCCGTTGGTGGTTACGGCAGGCCTATTCAGGTTTTGTTAGGTGAATGGTCTGGGTGGCATTTGGTATGTATGATGGCTGCGTAGCCTTTGGTACAAGAGAAGACTGCGCTGCGTTGAGTCTAAGAGAGGGCTGTTTAGCCGTTGGTATGAGAGCTGGCCGTGCGGAGTGAAGTTGGTCAGTGGGGGCCCCTGGGGCACGGGATGCTGTGGGCCTGGTCTGGGTGCAAAATTTGGCCTTGGTATGTGCAGGACCGGTCAGGTCTTGGTGCTTGACTTGATGGTGGTGTTTCAGTTGGATCTGGCCTGGGAGCGAGTCCGGCTTATAAAGTGGATAGATATGACTGGTGGAACCTTCGGCGTGGCCTTGGTTGCACTCGGCTGCGAGTGGCTGGTTGCCTTGGTAGATGGCCAGGTGGGTCTGGTTTGTGTTACAAATGTTATTGGCGGGGCGATGACCGGAATTTTTTCGGTAGGACGTGGGTCAGGAAATTGACAGTTGATTGGCGGTTAGTGTTGTCAACGGGCTCGGACCACTCCGTTCGGTGCCGTGTTGTGGTGAGGGCCAGGGGCTCCTTGGTACTCTTAATGGCATGTTCTTACCCTGTGCGGCGAATTACGTATGGTCCAGATTGTTTCCTGGCAGCCAGGTTTTGTGGTTCGGCAGGGCATCCGGGGCGTGGTAAAACTAGTTTAGTTTTCTGGTGGGATTTTTAAGTTTGTCGTAATTTTCCAAAACTTCTGGCTTAATTTTTTTTTATTTATTTTTTTACTTGTCAAGACGTTCAGAAAAAAAACTTTTCAATGTTAGCAAAACTGAATGCGGAGTTAATTTTACTCCAATTTAATATCTGTTGCTGGGTCAGTTCATTTCATTTAAATTTCATTTAAATTTTAGAATGCAGTTGTTTGCTATCATGAAGGACTGTTATAAGTTACACAATCAGCCTGGAACACGATGAGGGTCTGGTCAGGTGTAAGTTTGTGGAGATGTTTAATTTCTCAAATGTTTAAATTAGCTTTAAGCAAAGCTTTGGCTCTTTAAGTTTAGGTAGAGCAACACCACGCAAATTAAAAGACCAGATTTAAGTTTCGCACAAAATGCTGGATGAAACATAAGATAATACAATTTTTAAAACTAGAATGTGTAATGCAGTGCAGTATTTTTGTTATACTGGTTGTAAGAGAACAAGGAATAACCATATTACGCCTATTAATTTTAAACTGAAAATATTTTCCTATAGTTCATTCTAAATGGCTTATTGAACGAATTGAATGGGTAGGAATAAATTGGGCATCTTTCTTTAAAAGCCTGGTAGTAGCTTGGTCTAAACGGTGTTAGACAATTGTGGGAACTGTGATTTATAACAAGGGAAATGGTGTGAAGCTGTATATATTTTAATATTTTTTATCGACCAGGTTTGAAATTTCCTGTCAAACTTCATTTTTCCGTGTTGTGAGACGTCAATGGAAAAGTACGTAAGAGCAAACTGCATTGTATTAAAATAGCTGCAGTGAAGCCATTTTTTAAGTTAAAAGTGTGTGGTGCGTTCTGGGACAGGCTTCAACTGCTATAGCCTACCGTTTGTAAGTACAACAGACACAAAATGTAGTTAATCAAGTGCATGTTACAACAACGTAGCTGCGTGCATTTGCTGCTTTCTAATACAGGAATATGCTAACTGTTGTAATATAAGCAGTGGTATACTGGTAACTGGTTCGAAACAAGGTTCCAAGAGGAACATCTAATAATAAAAATAGTAATAATAATGAAATTTATTTGCAATGAATAACAAAAAAGTACGGAATGGGTTTTTGTAGGAACCACTGACATCTGACTGAATTTATACTGGAACATAAAAATATGTCAGTACATGTCAGTATTACTGTCATATTAAGTGTAGGATCATACATTTTTAATACGAGAATTGTTATACTGGGTGGGATCAAGGATTACACCTATTAAGTTTAAATTGAAAACATTCATATGACGGTGCCATGACAACATCACCAGAAAGAGAATTCAATGCATTAATAACCTGGCTGGGAAAGAAACATTTCCTACAATTCATTCTAAATGGTTTTTTTTACAAGTTTTAATGGCTGACCAAGAGTTTTACTCTCTTTACTAACTTCGAAGAAGTTTGCTGGATCAAAAGCCACTAACTTATGTAAAAGACAGCACGTAAGTTTTAAATCCGCCTTGACTCAACGCAGTTCCAGAGATTCGAATTTTAATATTTGTAGCTTATTGTCGTAAGATTTGCAACGTAACCCAGGCAAGGATTTAGCGAATCGTTGTTGACTTCTTTCCAACTTATGCATATCCCCTCGAAGAGCTGGAGACCATACAGTACTGGCATGCTCAACCACAGGACGGACTTAGCTTAAATGCCCCCAAAATTGTCGATCGTTCCCTGAGGTGAAGGAATACCCAATAATAACACCTCGGTGGGTGGCCAGTTGGCCAGCACTCCTAAAAGCATTCGTATACAGTACTCATTCACGTTGTAGATACGTAGACACCCGTAATATTTTCAAGTACCGGAAACGGAACACTGGAGGTATGAGAGGCTAACTATGATGAACTGTACTTAGGTGGTTTGGATCCTTGTACATACTAGATTTGAGAATATGCAAAATGACCTAAGCGTCACGTACGAGGAACACTTTTCTGGTTATTTGTCAAGACAGATATTTTTTTAGACATACGAAATTTGGTACACTACTAAGACCACGTATGGGAGACCAACCATGTGAAAAACAAAATTTCTTCAAAAGTGAAGATACATGGTTTGTGAATGAGGTTAACGATGCTTGCTTTTCTTTATGAAAACGAAGGATATCAGTTTAGGTGGCCAGGTTTTACCTTAACCATTCTAATTCGGTATTCACCGAGTGAGGTACCATTTGATCTATGATTTAATCTCCTATTCGGTATTTTTGTGTCTGCTTGTCTTTCCATGCTGCAGTAAACGGCCAAATGCATTGGCCGATTCTAAAAAAAAAAACTTGTTGACGTTGGAAGTAGGCACATTCTTTGAAGTTAGGAGTACGTGTATAATTTTACAGTAAGTGGTGAAATTCAAAATGTCTTCCAAAAAAGGCTTTTTGGCTTGTAAGGACAAAAAATATTCGAAATTAACATTTTTAAAGAAAGGTCCAATTCATATTTAGCGTTTGGTATCCCTCCTAGACCAAAATCGTCATTTGTACAATGGGTAAACACATAAAGCCACGGGCAACATTAAGTCACAAAGGCTTATCAGCACCCGTGTTCACTGGCATTGTCTGATAATGTTCCAATGTTTAAAGTTGTTATCAGAGAATGCCTTTTTGAGCCTTCAATGCACAGCACAATAATTTCTTGGCATTGTTGTACAAAGGTAGTGTTCTTAGATATTGTGTCGTTCTTTACTTGTGAAGGGATGTAAGTGGCGAGTTAGGTCTACTATCAAGAGAACTACTAACACATTCTTAAACAATCTCAATATATCTTCGTACTAAAACTGATGTACTTATCTCGGGTGTCTTAACTTGTCTCAGCTGCAATGCGACCACAGCCTTTGTCCGCTATTTTATGAAGCTGGCTGGTGACCCGCGTAAGGGCGTCAATCCGTTTACCTCTATACCCGGATTGCAGAAGTTGCTGCTACCAAGCTATTTCTCAGGTGGCTTTGAGGAAGTAGGCAATGGTCATCATAACCGATAAGAGATGGCACCACGCGTTCTGGGAGTTATTACTGTCGTTGTTTCTGTGAGATTATGACTCCTCGTCATTTGCGATGATACACGCACACTTACTGTACTAATAATGTGGATACGATATGTGAATAGAGTTTTAAGGGAGAATGTTTGGATTTTCTGTTCGATTAATTACGCTCTTATTTCATTTCAGAAGCTGCTCTTGTACGCAAGAAGAATGCCGTTTGTAACGAAATGTGTACGATCAACCGCGATCGTTCCTTCAGGGAAAATGTGGAGGTGTTCTGCGGCAGGACCACCATTCAAGGTGTTTGCCAAATGCTGACCCGAAAGGGAGTCATTTCTAGAATCTTATGGTTCATTGTGTCTGCTATGGGCATAACGATGGCAGTCTACCAATCATGGGACGTGATTCAAGACTACCGTGGGTAAGAATTTAAAAAGTAAACTATTTCATAAATATCTGTGCTCACGTTACAGACAATGCCAAGTCTAAAAAGACTACCTGCGTCGAATGCTTGCACCAAAATTGCAATGTGTGGGCCATTTTGCCGAGTGCCACTGTAAATGCTCCTTCTATCAAGTCATTCAAACGAATGATAATTGAGTTAGATCTGACCTGCTATCTAAACCATTTTTAACATGGGGTAGAACTACGTTTGATGATTTTATTACACTTGCTATAGTTCGTTAAATCAGACAACACCAGCCGTAACTGGTTCGTTTTATTTTCTTAATCATATTGTTTTAATTCCTGGAAAAGTGTTCGCGGTCTAACCCTTCCCTTATCCTTTCCCGCATTCTAGAGATTATATTTGTTATTGAAAAAAGAATGGAGTTAGAAATGTTATGCCATTTTCACTGTATAGGGTTCGATACACCCTATACAACAATACACTAGCGATATCTAAATCATGTTAACAAAGCAGTCCTCTATGAAAAAAAACCCTAACCTAACCCAAGTGGTGAGGTCGTGTCTCCAGAGTGGAAGTAACCTACGAAATGGCATGCCTCTTCTTTCGTATCCCTTCCACTTCTAAAGTGGAAGGACATGGTTTCCAAGAGTCCTACTGTAATTCATACTTTCTGTTTCGTTGGTCTCATGTTAGGTGTGGAAATAATTCAGTTGTGCAATTACTACAACACTGGGTCGAATACAATTTTTCAACAACACGCTTTTATGCCTTACGACTGAAAAATATGGCATTTGTCAAAAATGTATTGAGCTAGCTGTGTGTAAAAGTCGTAAATGGAGGACAAACAAATGGGTAATACCGGTTCATCCTTTGTATGTACAAAATACAATCAAATATTGTATTTCTCATGCATGGCCTGCTACATTTGCTATTAACACAAGTTAAAAAGATCAAATTTTAGTTAAATTTAAGATTCCACTGCATTACAACCTATATCATTACCCCATATTTTGACGTAAAATATTAAAGTTACCATCACGTTTAAAGTGATGAAATCACACGGCTTACCTCTCTTAACACTGCACATGCCCCACATTAATTTGCATCACTGGTCTGGTAATAATTGATTCCCAGCTGCCTTTTGGAAGTTACGTTAGATTCGAATGGATGACACATTACGCGATTTAAATGTTGGTCTGCTCGTCATTTAAATTGTGCTGTAGGCTTGAATACTTTGGAAATCGGTAACTTAGCACTGGGAGCTGACGGGACGTAAATGGGTAATTGCTCTCACCCCTGAATCGTGATACCGTTTGTAGCTACGAAATGGTCTTAGAAACTGTATGTTGTGGTAGATTCCTTGATGACAGTGTGCTACTGTGATCGTTTGAGTCATTGCTGTACGGCTCTCATTAAAGTAGGTCGATCTGGAGTACTCTGGCTTCCTACACTGTGTTATTTGAGAATTATGTTTCCCCTGCATGGTTCAATAACGGGCTGACGATGGACAAATAAATAATCTCGTGTCTTGCAGCTTCGGTGCATTTCAGTACAGAATTTGCATGGGTGAGTGAAATATGCTCCATGATGGATATAGCTCAGTCCTCCATGTTGGGAAGGAGGATTTTCGAAAGAAATGTGACTAGTTTTTCACTGCCGAAAAGCATTAATTGTACGTCCAAATGTTCTACGCCATCTCTGAAATGACGAGGCCAATGGGAATGTTTCCTCTTTGGTTGGTGAACCATGGTATAATCAATAATGGCGAATTACACTACAACCAAGGCGGAGATGTAAGTTAAAGCCAGTTTCACCCAGCCAGTAATCTTTACTTGTCCACCAGCCAGTGGTATGATTCTTTGTACGTATTGTCCACAAGCTTCTATAACCTCTGTGGAATTTCTCGCGAAGGGAATCTCTTTTTATTATCAAGCAAGAAGGAGAGATAAAAGTCAATAAATACAATAATTTATTTTCTTTTAAACTAGTTACTGACGCTATTATTTAACTTTATCCTGTGTGTAGTTATTTTATTTTTCTTCAGTAGCTTGTTTATGGTAGACAGGGAAACGGTTATTTGGAGCTCTTCCACAGTAGGCTTGTGCATCTACGAGGCACTTTTCATTGTTTGCCTCCCCGTAGTCTATTATCTGTCAAGTTTGTACTCGTGTAAATATTGGCTTTTTAAAGTTTTTCATTCTGATTTACTTTTGGAATGTACGTTCTATTGAACAACGGCGTTTTTGCTAACACGGTAAAAATCTGCCTGTAAGAAAAATATGCAGTGCAGTGACACTTAGAAAACTATTAGTGACATATTTTCGTTTTCCATACTTATTTCTACATATTTGTTAGGTAGCTCCATGTGCAAGTTCTTCCTTTGTCAGCTTCAAGGTCAACAATCCGTTGTCTTTTACCATGTGGCACTTTTTAAAATTCTTTACCCGTTGTGTCTCATCGGCCTAATTTGGTGGCTACCCTACAGGCTAACTGTTGTGTACTGCTGGTTCTGTAGCTGCCGTTTGTACGTTTTATTTAGTATTTGGCAAAACCCCTCCTTAAATTTTAGCATGCACCGTAAGATTTTGACGTCGTCGAAGTTCTTGAAGGGGTCACCTCGAATTTTAGTATGTTCCTACCATCCATTTCTCCTAATGGCTCGTAATTGTGTATATTAAGTGACTGAATTGTCAGTCTTGACAAAGATTTGTTCTAGTTGTTAATCTGTTTTCCCGCACAATCCACTGAAAAGCTGTTTTTCCCTTAAATCCATTGAAAAGCTGTTTTTTTTCTTAGAATCCTTTGGAAAGCTCTTTTTCCCTGAACTGCAAACATTTTCCAACGTAAGCGAAAATTGCACCAAAATGCATTTGGTGTGTTGAACCTCCAAATATTTTCTTGCCACAAAAATATTTTGGATGGCTCTGAAAGCTTCACCACTAAGCAGACGATTTGTACGAAAGTTTTTGAGTTGTAACTATTACTATTTAGATTTGTTTGTACTTCCACAAACAATTTTAGTAGCTCTTTTACTTCCTCTTTTTCAGTTCAGTAAGTTCACCTCAAAACTTGTGAAAAATCGAGACAGATAAAATTTACAGGCAAACAGTCAGTAAAATACAGTTACAACCCATAAAAATGTCAATTACAACATATAAAAAACAACGAATA
>JAHWFP010024417.1:21747-38412 GCA_023313725.1 Lithobius niger
AAAAAGAATTAATCGGGTTATCGTCACCATAACCACGGTAATAGCATGGTGCTAAAGAGAAAAAGTACGATACTAATAAATTGATTTTTTTTTACTGCCAATTCTGGGGTATCGTGTAACGCTAGTTGTAGGAAACAAGCAGCGTGATTTCTATGGAAAACTTGTTTCATTGATCCATTCGCGTACGGTGCTTGCTAGTTTAAGTTGCTCATCTCGAATAATTGCGTGGACATGATGTATTTTCTGTACTTTTCAAATTATACACATTAAAGTGCTAGGAATACTGCTCCCAATCTTGCTGAAAAAAATAAGATTAATTGTCGGAGAAGATAAAGATTTGGTTGTAGGATTGACTGTGGGTGGATTCTTACATCGTATGAAGCGTAAGAATGGATCTAGTTTGTAGATTTTCACTGCCCGCCGGTACAAATACTCTACAGGATGGTTAGCCAAATGATGATGGTGAATGTCACTTGTCAAGTGCAATATTAGATGATGCCAGTAATTTTCAATACTTTATGTGTGCTGCTAGCTTCTACGTTTACAAATTCTTTACCTAAAATGATGACTCCCTTTCCGAGTAGACGAATCTAAGCCACCACAGATTCGTTAAGACTCCAGTCCGTGTGTGCGTCGCTATCAGAGAAAGGTGGGTTTTCGCATCCCCTTTTCTTTCTGGTATACTTCTAATCTTTATCTTTCTGTTCATTGTGAACTTGCGGATTTTCATTAATTTCTGTCACCGCAAGCATCAAGGAACCCACCACTTTTAATCTTTTGCCATATTCCCAGAAGTGAACTAAAAGTGACGTGGTGGTTAAGCCCGTACTATGTGAATTGGCTCAAGTGAGTGGCATTGCCAACATGGCTGCCCATACTTTTATTAACACGCCATCTATGAACAGGTTAGAACATCAATAGCATTAGATAGATTATTAGATAATCTCGGTATTGTTGATAACTGTAGTGAGGACACTACATTCCCAATGGTCGTCTCGTCGACCTCGACGATTTTTCCCTTGCCCCCTTCAAACCTGTCACAGGAAACGGATAAAATTCTTTTTAATGGTTATTTTTACAAATATTTAAGCCTATTCTCATACAAACGAGAAAGTTAGGGCCGACCTCGCTCACACTTACGATTCTAATGACGAACCGCGCAATTATTACAAGACATTCGCAGCCATCAAAGCAACTTCAGAGGAGGGGGAGCTCTGTTAGGCCCACGTGGTCAAATGGTAATAAAAAAGCAGGACCTCCGAAAATGTAGCTACAAACAGGGACGATTTGGGGGGGGGGCCCCCCCCCAATGTTTCGGCAGTTGGCAAATCAGTTCAAAAAATTACATAATATTTTGACTAGATGGAAAATTATGTCGGTAATTTACACTCCTCCAACTTTTATCGTTCCTGACGTCTCTGGCTACAAAAGGCCTTTTTTCATGCTTTACAGCGCGAGGTAATATACGTATGAAATTATTTTCATTGTTAAGTGCACAGTTTTTTTTAGCCATTATTAAGGGCCATGACTGAGTTGATTCTATACAATTCAGGCAGAATTCCCATAGTTCCTCACGTCCTTCTTCAAACAAAACAAACTTCACGAAAGGAATTGAGCCATCAGGAACTGTCTCCCAGAAGGTTGTAAGTGGTACCACTTGTTCGTAATCCAATGCTACAGAAATATGTTGACTCAAGGATGTTTAACAGTCAATTTTGATTTTATAACACAAGCCCCGATGAAAATAGAAACTGATTGATCTTGGCTGATAGGGGTTCTTATTTTGAAACGTCAGTATTACTTCAAACGAACGCTAACACATTAAAGCCCCCTACAGATTGTTCATCTTCTTTCTTTGAGAAGTAATCATAAGTTTTGACTCCATTCTATTGGGCTTCATTATATTGCCATCTGTAGATCTTTTGTCATAGTCTGGCATATTTTCTTGCTGTTAACATGATGCTTTTGCCGTTATAAAAATTGTATTGGCTTTTTATATCTTTCCCCCTTGGTTTATGAGTACATATGCAGAATTACCATCAAAACAAGAAAAGAAGAGGTCAAGCGGTATCCATCCCATTTAACCTCCTCCCCCTTCCCTGCCTATTATTACATATACATAGCTAATTGTATTTTGAAGTCTGCTACTACCTATATTTTAAAAGTTTGTCATATAACTGCAACGACGTTATTTTGCAAATAAAAAATTTTACATAAAAAATTGGATAAACAAAGCAAATAAAAATATACAAAAATAAATTTTTTTAAATTAATCAAATTGGTCGGATTAATTATTTGTACACTACACAAACTGCCATTGGTGTAATTTTTGGTGCTTCCTTTTCACTTCATATCCTTTGCGTGTTCTATATACATACCATGATCATCCAAAACTGACAATTTGTATTTTATGTTCTGTTACTTACCACAATACTTGCGTTTTGCTGCTGTTGTCTTTCGCGGACAGGATTTTCGTAGGCTCTCATGGTTTTTTTAGGTGTTTTTTCCGTTTTGCCACAGGCAGGGAACCAAATAAATTTAATGAACGATTTTGAGGAAATATAAGTTTGCTTATAGGTTCTATATTGACAAAATATGCTTCGCTGGCTCTTCACTATAACCAGAGTAGAAGTAAGTACTCAATAAGGTCTAATTGGACTAACAATTTTGTAGGAGACTGAAATATAGCATTATTGTAGCTGTTGAGCATATCCCCCAAATCAACGATTTCATGAATGTACCTACATAAATGTTTTGAATTGTGTTAGTTTGCCTGTAGCACGTAAATTAATGCATTTGAACATATCCTGGACACGACGACGATGGAATAATTAAATTTACTTGAGCGGTTCAGAGTCCTTCAACATCTTTGGTTGCAGTAGATAATTATATGCTTTCGTAGTGGGCTTGTGGGAATGGTGCGGTCGCTGACAAAAGTGGCTCCGTATCAGAATTAACTTTTGTTTTTAGAATGTTGCATGCCTCGTGGCTTCAAGATAAAGTGTCACATGCTCGAACTCCAGCCTATAAAGCTGTGTCCTGTTTATTAATCACAGAGTTGAGTTTATATTTTTGTGAATTTATTGTTTGTATTTTGTTGGTCACTGGTTACTTAAGCTGGTTTTTGTGGAGTTTAAGCGAACCACGTAAAATCACACAATTGTGGTACTTACCGACGCAGTTCTTCCTCCTCTTCTCAATTCACGTTTCAAAAATGGGGGGAAATGTTTTTTTAGTTCTCAAAATAAGTTTTTTTGGTTTCAAAATACTATTTTGACGTCACAGACAACAATGGGCCCGGCCGTGTTAAAGCGTCGGCGATGTTCCGGGATTGGGTAGCACGAAAAGGTGATTTAGAGAAAATTACCGAAAACGGAAAGTTATGTTGCTAACTACGCTGCCTTGCTTGCGTTGCCTTCCATTCAACAATAGGGCATTCGGGACTGCGAAAATCTATCCTATTTTTTTCATTTATTTATTTTTTGGTCCGTTTGTTGTTGTTTATTATTGTTGTTTGTTTTTGTTGTTAGGGGCATTCGGGACTGAGAAAGTCTCTCCTATTTTTTATTTTTTTGGTCATTTTGTTGTTGTTTGTTATTGTTGTTTGGGGCATTCAGGACTGCGAAAATCTCTTTTTTTTTTTATTTATTTATGTTTGGGTCAGTTTGTTGTTTTTGTTAGGTTAGGTTGGGTTATGTGGGTAGGTTAGGTAAGGTTAGGTAGGTTACGTAAGGTTAGGTTGGTTAGGTTAGGTAATACAAGCAAGGCAGCATTCATTTACTTTTCAAAAAATATGTGGTAATGTTTGATTTTATTTCGGAGGGTAAAGAATGGCAGCAGTACGGCAGAAATGGTGGATTCTTGATTTTTTGTCATTGTATTTGGATTTAAACAGATATTCAGCTAGGTAACCAACAAAATGCTCCTTCTTTCTGCCATACTTGGGGATTTTAGATAGCACTTCTCTCCATTGTCGTTCGATATTTTGCGTGTGTGCACTCGTTGTAGGGTCGACGAAATTATAGCTGTGATTTACAGTTGCATGTTTGAAACCATCATGATCCAGGCCACCATATGCTGCCCAGCAGTCTGAATATATGGTTGATCCTGCTTCAATGTGCTGGTTTATTTCATGCAGTAGGGTTTGTCTATCTCTTGTTTCAACAGGTACCATGATTGTTTTTTTTGTTGTCCTGTCGATGCCACCAAATACCCACTGTCCTTTTACAGTCCTTCCCCTATAATATTTTTCTCATCCAAACTTGGTTTCATCTATTTCCACAACGTGGTCTTTGCCACCAATTTTCTCTTCATTCTCTTCTGATACATTGAAAATAAACACTTCTCTACAAAACGAATACCAGTCTACTACAGTCTTGTTAGTAACATTAGCGTTTTCTACCAAAAACTCTTGGCGTGGTGGTACCATGTGGAGTAAAGTTGCAACTATTTCGAAAATTTGTTAGGCCGAAATGTGCTATCCTTCTAAAAAAAAGTGCCTTTTTTGGCACTTTGGCTGAAATTACACTTGACTTTTGCTTCTTGTTCTTTTTTCACGTATTTGCCACATCGGAATACAAAGTTCGAGTTGGCATTTAATTGCAAAATGTTCCCACATTCACATTTTCTTGTTTTTGAGAAAATACCATGATCATACAAAAAATTAAGTATAAATTCTGTTAATCGGATGCAGTCGAAATAATTTAACTCACAGCTATAACAAGTATCTTCCATTTTACTGTTTCCCGCTTCTGCGATTGTTTGCGAAATGCTGATGCTGAAACGCACGCACGGAAGAAAAATAATTTTCGTTTCCTTTCATTGCGATGCAAATCAGGTTTTATAGCTACTATGTCTTCTGCGCGATGGCCGGCGCTTCAACACGTTCGTAACTATCGTTTTACGTGTTTTCAATGTTTTTTTTACGCCTTAAAGCACGTTTCCCCCCGGTTTTTTAATGTGATTTGGCAAGAGGATGATGATATGTGTCGATTAGCAAAAAAATTGAGTGATTTGGAGTGGTACGCTTAAACTCCACAATTACCCTTAAGCTGAGGAAGATGATTTTGATTTTGACAAATACCAACACGAGTTAGTTTTGAGTTGGCACTAAATTATGCACCCTAGGGTCACAAAACTTTGTTGACTTAATGCACAGTTGTGTTTCTAACCAGTAGTTGGCATCTGTTTTAAGCTTAAGCTCGGTAAGCTGCGCATGTATACAGCGAAAAGATCCTGGGGTATAATCGAGCTGCCGAGGTACAACTGAAGACACGGGGTATAATCACCAGGTTATACCCTGCTAGGGCGATTACACTCCGGCTCCTCTATTTTCCCCCATGGTAGTAAGTGGGATATACTCTGGCATTAAAATCTCTAATAAGAGTGATTTTGTCCTGGGGCTTACTCCTCATTGCAATATTATTGATTACACCATCACGTTTGTCAATATTCTCGGGCTTTAAAGGAAGAGGAAGATAAACACCGAAAACTACCAGTTTACAGTCTTTCAACTCTAATGACGCTCCAACAGTTTGTAAATCAGTTTTGATAGCAAGGATGTTTGGTCATAGTTCGTTCGCCTTTACGAGCAGTACCACAGCGCCCACCTGAGTTCGCCTAATCTTTCCTAAATACCTCATTCCAGTGCAGAGAAAATTCGTTATCAAAATGTTTCATACTAACCAAGTTTTGGCAATACCAATAAAATCTAAATCAGCAGATTCAAAAAACTTTTGTAGACTCGGAGAAATCTTTAACAATGCTGGTTGGGTTCTGGATAAATCCCTCCAAGGGTTGTTTCACGTCCATGTTTTAATCTTAATACATCATCGTTTCCAAGTATGGAGTTAGGTTCATGACAACCAATTTTTAAAGAGAAAGTGACATTTGGGTCTATAAATACACTATTTTTTCCCATCTGTAATGATTATACTTTAGATCTAATTTCGTGCAATGTTTAATAATAATAAATTTAACCACAGAGTGGTTGGGATCTAGAAGGGGTAGACCACTTACACTGTTTGTTGCCCTGTTACATTTCTTCATTTGAAGGCATGCTGTTTTACAAGGTCCGTCCAGTCAGTCGTCAATAGAAATAACACATCATAAATCGTACAACAACGATCATTTGATAATTATTACTATTTACGCTCACGTGTAAAAAAACAAATTGAAGTCATGTGTGCAGTATGGAGAACTGGGATAAAAACACTGTAGCCAGAAGCACAGCCGAGGATAAATAAAACCTTATATTTCAGTATCGGAGGTGGAAAGCATGTGATACCTTCATCGAGTACAATAAAAAGTAAACACACCTTACACTCTACGCCTATATACCCTGTTAAGAACAGCATGTAAGGTGTTTTTTTTACTTATTACTGTACTCTGATGAAGGTATCGCGTGCTTGACAACTCTGATACCGAAATAGAACGATTTATGTATCAAATAAAAAGCTGAACGTGTTTGTTATTTTTCAGCAAATCGATAATCCAGAAGTTATCTTTCAAATCCAAAGATGCTCCATTCCCCGCAGTCACTATTTGCAAGGCTATTCTGGTCAAGATGGGTGCTGCTACGCAGGATGGTGCGGTAAGTCTTGCATAACATTAAACCAAGCTAATCTGCTGGCCGATATATTAACTTCACGGTTTTTTGCTATACCTTGCCCTAGAACATTCGAAAAACTGATTCTCATATTATTTTTTCTTCGTAACTGGGTTGCTATTTTCCATTAAATTAGTCACAGTCAGTAAAGTGGAAAATGGAAATGTTGACTTCATTGCTTAAAAGTCTTATGTTGTAATTCCTATTCAGACAGTGCTACGTTTAGTGGTACCGCCAATAACTAACATCGATTGATTCTTGCTGCTGTTAGCGGAACCATCCAGTTTTTACTAGTTTTGACAGTACAATAAAATTTGTGTAAAAATGTTCCTTTAAATGTTTAAGAATTACGCGTAATTTATTTTCTATTTTTGCATTTTTTCTGTTTCAGTGTCTTCTTGTTTGCGTTTTATTTTTATTTTCGTTTTTCTATTATTAGTTTTTCAAATATATTCTGTTGCCTCTTCTTTTGAAAAGTAGTGATTTCTTCTTTTTTGTTTTATTTTCGATACTTCTACAATTCGTCGTTTCATGGATTCGTTAATTTGTTTGCCCTGAAGTTGGCCTATTAATTTGCTTTTGTTGCGCAGGCTAGTTGTTTTTACCATTTGTTATGATTCTGTATATTTGTGTTGAGTACTTTTCAGCTCCAGTTTTCCAAATGGCAAAAGTATCTCTTTTTTTTTTTATTATAGTTAAAATTAGCTTATTGTACCTTGCAACATAAACAGTGTAACTGCATCCACGAATAGTGACAGAAATGAAAATATTTGATGATCATCCAGTTAGTGTGCGGTAACGTAATACATTACACGTGACGCTGCTACATGTGTACATGGCTAGCATGCTGTATCTTTCTCCAGACGTACAGAGTGGTCATCTTAACTCCGTTTCACATAGCACACATGAATCTCTTCAAATTAATCACAACTGTTATTTTTTGAAGCTTTTGTCCATTCAATTTTAGTTGGTGTAATGATGCAAGAACAAAATTGCAAGATCGTGGGGAGTGCCAAGTTTTCCCAAACTGCTGCAAACTCATCCCCTAAAACGGAGACATGATATTTTACAGCGTACATTCCCGTATTTTTAAAGGCCTGTAGACCGTTCGTATAATTTTTTTTATACAGTGGGCTTGATTTACACGAAATTTTAATGTATGTACTGAATTTCTAGTTGTCTGCTTTGTTACGTTTTGTTTCTCGACAGTTGCGTGTTTTTCAGCAATCTAGCATTCGATCTAATTCCAATTGCTATATGTATAGGCACGTTGTTTTTTGGTTGTTGTTTATTATCTTTACTTCGCGCGGGGAAAAATATACTTATAATTTTTAACACCGTCAAGCTACCAATATCAACGGATATTTTGAGTATTCTAATAGTTCAAGATGTTCACGTTCATACTTCTCATGTATGGACATTCGAATGTGTCGGATTTCCTGTATGTAAAACTCTAAACTGAAATATTGGTCTAATAAATAACTTCTCCGAGTGGAGGCATTTTGCTATGCTATTCAAGAGTTTAAAAGTTGTCAGAGAGTGTTGACAAAATAACAAGCGCTGGCTGGTAAATGGGTCGTTCTGAATTAGGTTTTCCACAGCACTCTTTTTTTTTTTAGAAGAAATCCAATTCTGCATATCTTCTAGGACGTTCATTTTCTACCAGATGTAACGAGTGCAAACACAAAATCTGCTTGGAACATACCCATAGGTGGTTTTAGTTTTTCGTAAGGAAATCTAAACCACTCGACTATATTTTTAAAGAAAGTAGGCTATCAAGCATGGAAGTGCATGGACACGTCTTCAATGCTGCTACGATCAGCATTTTGTGGTTACATCCAGATAACTTTAGTCAGTTTTGAATTCCCTAAATTAGCTTCCATAATTTCGAAGAAAAGAAAGTTCTTCGGCATCTTTGTCCTACAAAATAGACGACTGTCTTTCTGCTAGGGCAAACATGGCAATGACTTTGTTCGTGACACTCATCAGAGTTCAGTAACGAATCAGTTGATAATTGATTTTTTATTTTATTTTTCGTCTTATATTAAAAAATGGAATTTTACTATCATAAAATATGTTTCTTCCCGAAAATGAAACTGGATTCTGTCTTAGCTAAACCAGCTAAAACTTCAAGTGACCATAATGATAGTTTTGAAGATTGGAATGAAGTGAAATCGATTCTTCGAAGTCAGATGACGTAGCAAGAAATTCTTCATTCTGTATGGGAATAAGGGTTTAAAAAAAATTATACACACTCTTTATGCAGACTCTCTCAAAGACTATCCCAAAGTAATTAGCACGGCAGAATAAATTTTACGAGAAGTATGACGAATGTAGCATTGTATTTCGCCACACTTCTCTGAAAATTTACTTTGCGACGCGAATTACTTTCAGGCAGGCTAGTCTTCAAAAAGAATGTGTTTATAATGGCTTTACACCCCCATTCCCATACAAGAACGAAAGAGTTCTTCTACGTCATCTGACTCCTAAGAGTCAATCCTCTCATGAAGTATCCATGAGAGGGTTGATTCCGCCTCATTCCATTCTTCGAAACTATCATTATGCCGATTGAATAATTAGTATTAGCTGTTCCACCTCACTCATCAGTGACAAAATGCAGTTCCATTTTCGATAAGAAATTAATTTTATGATACTACAGTTCCATTTTTAACATAGACTATAATAATAATTATAATAATATAATAATACGTTTTTCACACACTAGTCGTGGGAAGGTACCGGAAGGTTATTGTAACACTAACACCGGACTAAAGTAAACAGAGGGCAATCATTCATCAAAGTTAAAAGGGCCGCTTTAAAAACTAACGGAGGGGGTGTTTATCGAGCATTCTTTGAAAGCCAGACACAGTATACATTAGATTACATATACCAAATATTATTATTAGGTCGGATAGTTTAAAGTATACATATAAGGATTATCATAGATTAATCTTCCCTTAAATAATGGATTTGATACTGTTCTTTTTTTCCAGTACAGATAGGGGCTTCTCTGATAAGTACGAATTTGTTGTAACCAACCAATTGGCACTGTAACACGGTTAGGTAAGAAAGCTGTGGTCTGCCAATCCACATTCTGCTTTTGTTCCCTGCTGTGGATTCGGAGTAGTTTGTGGAACCCAGTTTAAAAAAAAAACTAAGTATTTGCTAAACTACAAATCTATCATTGCTCTGGCAGTGTTCTTATTTTTTCTTTCATCTAATATGTCACTTCTTTTGCCCATACTTCGTGACTGTTGCATGGGTCGATCGATATTGCGCCAATCCATGCTTCGTAATCGTTGAGTGAGTTGCTGTTGACACCCTTTTTAGTTCCCTGGAAGACAAAAGACATGGGAGGAACGGCTTGTTGCTTAATGGCTGAAGCAATTTGGCTGTTGTTTCTGAGCTTCACATGGTACTTTAGCTGGTATTCGGATGGTGATGGGACTTCTGGCACCTGTTTTACAGATACCTAGTATGGCTGCTACATATTGTTTTGCCAAATTCTATGATAACTGCAATGCGTTGCAAAAAGCACAAAAATCATCTTCCTCCTCAGCAGACTACCAGGCACTGAAAGCAAATACCATTTTCCATACACAGATCTTGCATGTTTCTACACAATATGTAATAGATAGCCATGAAGTAGACCCGGTTATCCCGAAATAATTGATCGTCTGTGAGAAACGGATCAGTCCAAAGATCGAGGGGTGGTGAAATCGCGCGAGCGCGTCAGCGCGAGTTCGATTTTGCTACCCCGAGATCTTTGGACTGTTCTGTTTCGAGTAGACGATCAATTATTTTGGGATAACCCGGTCTACTTCACGGATATGTGTTTTAATGCTAAGGTGTGACGTCGAACCAACATATCTAGTTATTTGAGATTTAAAAAAAAATTATTTGAAAATTTTATTTGTGAATCATGGCGTAAATTCCTGAACTCAAACTTCCGGTTTAAACTTCCTGTCTGCGAAAGTCTCACGTACGCGAGGACGTCCCTATATCCAGCAACAACATATCATTGCAGTTATCAGTTGTGTTTAAGGTAAAACCGTATTTTTTCTACTTTATCAGTTTAAATAAGATATGGCGTATAAAATGCGCTATTCGCTTGAGTTTCGTAGGTTTTTAGGTGTGTTTAGAAAGTGTCGGTAGGCTAGTTTTCGTACCGTAGGAACGAACGGTTGCCGGGTCCGGCTTGGACCATTCATTCATGGATGGGGGTGGGGAGGTGGACCATTCATTCATGGATGGGGGTGGGGAGGGGGCTAGCATCGTATGCGAGGTTTTATTTTTTTTTCGTGTAAGTGCGGAAAATGTCGCCACGTTACAAATGTGATGTTCGCTTGAGTATCGTATGTTTTTAGGTGTATTTAGGTGCGTTTACAAGTGTCGGTAGCCTAGTTTTAGTACTGTCGGAGCGAAAGGTTGGCGGATTGGGCCATTCCTCCATGGGTGGGTCCTAGCATAGTAGCCAACGCGAGGTTCTTTTTTTTTCGTGTTAGTACGATAAATGTCGCAGTTTTCAAATGTGCTTATTTATGTTGGTTGCTATGCGGTGTGCTGGTTGAATTTGTGTTGTGTACGGTAGTTTTGGAAAGTATGTCACATGGTAGAGCAGTGGTTGTGTAGAGCGCGGAAAAAATTAGATTATCAAAAAAGTGTGGGTTATCAAAATTAACTTACAGTCACGTGTGTGGGTTTTCAGATTAACCGTATATAACGGCTACACTTTTAGCATTGGGATGTGTTGGCGTGACGTCACCACCGTGCATTAAAATAATAATAAAATCCAATTTCCAGCACACAAGAGGGACAGGGGGGCAGGAATGAGTCGAATTTACAACCATTTACAACCTACCCAACGTTAAAGGATGTGTTTACAAAATAAACAGAGACCAGTTACTCGGTCTTCAATTGTTCAATCATGCCTCGTTGGGTTTTTCCAGAAGCATGGTACTCTGGCCTTAATAGATGTGGTATAAAGTTTGCATTTTTCAACAGTCTCTTAAACCCGGTTACAGACGAGGCCGTCACCATCTCCTTACTCAATGAGTTTCAGACGGGGACCACCCCAACATGCAAAGACGTGCTTATGGCAATTTAACCTATGTTTAGGGAGTATCAATTTAAGGCTGTGACCGTGTGTTTTGGTGTTTGTACTTAGCTCAAAAAACGGTAGATCAATTGGTAATTTGTGGTGTAAGATATTGTACGCCAACACTAAGTCCGCCCTGAGACGCCTTAACTCAAGTAAATCCATTTAAAAAATGCTTAGTCTTTCGGAGTATGTATAATTTCGCATGCCCGGCATTGCCTTCGTGTACCGTCGCTACACGGACTCCACCCTGTCTATGTCCCTCAAACAGCCTGGTGACCAGACCTGGCTGGTGTACTCCAAAGGCCGCACAAAGACTTTAAAGGCTCACAGCTGGATTTCTCGGGTACCAGATGTGAAAACCGTCGGGCAATAGTAGCTCGACGATTTGCGAGCATAGACACATTGCAGCATTGATCATAAAATTTGGGAATTGACTCGAAGAGCACCCTAAGATCCCTTACAGAATTTACCTTTTGGAGTACATTTATTTGCCCGAAAAGGTAATCTGACTTCACCGTCTTCCCCACATGGAAATTTGTACATTTATTTATAGAGAGAGGAAGCTGCCATATAGCTGCCCAGTTTACAACTTTACCTCAGTTACAACCTCAGTTACAGTACAGTAGCCCGAGATGACACTAAGCCACATATTATGATACCTTCTGCAAAAGTTGAAAAATCCCAGAATCATCTCCCCGAAATAATAATTGTTCGGTCAATAATTTATTCACCTGACAGTCAATCAACATAGCCATTAGCCGTGTGTAAACAGGTATTACATGGTAAGTATGGTGACCTATGTCCCACAGAAACTCTGTTTCGCAAAATAAGCTTAAATCGACACCATTGACTGAAGTTCCACTAGAAATCACTGCAAAATGCTTTCGGGCTGGTATAAACATTAAGCTACACTTCTCTGCTCCAATCGAGGTAGCACTAATATTGTAGAACCATCTTTGCAGAAAACATACGAACTTTCGAACGAAAGCATAGATAATGGCCAGTGGTGAAAATGTTCTGTCATGCATTCTTAAGATGAGGCCTTAAATGTCAACAATCCACCCTTTAATAACACACACGCACAAAGAAGCAACCCAGCAATGGATGCACTGAAACCAACCGTCGATCTCAAATAAAATGATCAGAAAAAATAATTCCGATCGATGATGTATCGACCAAAGGTGCAAGACACTTCTGAGCACGGTTGCAGTATTGAAAAAATACATGATCTATACCATTGCTAGAATTCCACGGCGATGTGTTCTCATCAACATTGTTTCAAAGTGTGGATATAAGTGTTAAGTAGATGAAAATTAATACGATAGAGACTGTCTACTTTCCTGTCTTTTAACATGGTCAATATGTAGTGAGCTGCTTCAGGATAAAAGTGGTATAATATGCTAACAACCTGTCTACATACACTCTCTCGAGACCTTTTCGAAACGTCTCGAGGCAACAACATCTATATGCTGACATCTGCATCAGGTCACCGTGTAGTGTGATATTACGTAGTATAGGATCTGGGGAGCTGACTACAGCTAAAATAGCATCTATTTATTTATTTTGTTCTGTCTATTCGGGAACTTTTCCCATGAGTTTATCGATGCTCCTAAAGTGTTTGTAGAGCTCGGACCAATCGGAAAACGAAAGTTGTAACAACGTGACCACCGCTGTTGTTTTCGGGTCGTCTTCGACGAAGTGCACTTGCGTGCCATCATGTGTAAATCGCACTGCTGTTGAGTTTAGACAGTTCCAACATTACTGCCAGCAGCTGGTTTTATTAATTTCTTGATGACAATTTCTATTTTCAACAACTAGATGACGCCACCGGCTATGTGCAGTAAGCTCCTGACGAATAGTTTTAGTTTCAACAAGACGAATAGTTTTAGTTTCAACAACTAGATGGTGCTCTGTTGCAGATTGGTACCATAGGCTTATACTTTGATCCCATAAACAAGGTGGATTTTCGCTCATGGCTAACTTCAGTTTTTTATGCTAAGTGGAGTCACCAGCCAAATTTTTTTTTTTTTTGGTTTTCAGCAGCTCCAATAAAGTTTGCACGGTTGCTTATATTTTTTGACAAACCCTCAACTGAAAATATTCGGCTTGCCCCATCTCCAAAATATATGTGTAGGCCAAATATTTCATCTGGTTTCACTTAAATCTATTGCTTTAGTGTATTTGTTGCTTTTAGTGTTTTGGGCAGGGAACAAAAACTTTACTCAAGGGGAAAAGATGTTTTTACAAGTGTACGCAGATGTGTACAGATATGTACATAAGGCTTATTATGCTATTGCACTCTATTTTGTTTTCAGCAATTTGGTTTTGCTTGCCGTGGTGAAATCTGTTTCGTTGTGTGTTGGAATTTTACCAACACCTATTACGGTGCAATGATTGCTTACATTTTTTGATAAACCCTCAACTGAAAATATTCGCTAAGTTATTGACGCTACCCCCCCCCCCCCTGCAAATATGTGTAGGCCAAAATGTTTCATCTGGTTTCACTGAAATATATTGCTGTACAGTCTCTATGTTGCTTCAATGTTTTGGGTTGGGAATGGAATCAATGAGAATCTTGTCCTCTGTGGACAAGATTCTACTCATTGCTCCCAAAAAAAACTTCATTCAAATATGCAAGTGTTTTTGTGTTTGTAGGTATCACTAAAGAGCTATCAGGCAGATGTGTATTATACTGGCTTATTAAAGCTAGCCTGTTTGATCCTGCATTCGAATTTTTTTCCCAAGCGCAGAACTAGGCCAAGGCCACCAATGTGTTCAGAAAAATTACAGCCATCCATGATCTCTAAACGATCATGAACAGATGTAATTTTTGCGTGGGAATATCCAGCTATTCACGATCTACTGCGATCGTGAACAATTGCTTGTTTTCCCCCTAACTATTTTTTGGTTATCTCAGTCCCTATACTAAAAGCACAAGGTTGGTCTTTAGCTTAACCTAACTAAATGTTTCGTTTTGACACGTGGTCAGACAATATCACCCTTTGAGTATCGAATCGTTGAACTGATCATTCAGCACTCTCATTAGCTAGAATAAGCATCTTGAAATCAGTGGTCAATTTTTCTCTACCCAAAAGTTTATTCAGAGCATTCCGAAATGGCGGTCGAGCTAAAGAGAATAATGGCTTTCTAGCATACCAAAATTCTCTTTAATTCGACCCACTTTTGAAAATTGTGAATTATGGAACCGTTAATTAAAATACAACATAATATTTCCGGGGATGGGACAGTGAGGGATATGTGTTAATAAAATAGTACTTTTCAATCCAATTCTTTTTTGGTGGGAATTTCCGTCTACCGATTTTACAGCAGTTATAGCGCTTTTATATTGCATCTGTAATGATGCAATATGATGATTACAGCAAAAAATGGCGACATCACTGGCAGCAACAAAATATCGAAGGAGAAAAGATGAAGAAATAGGAAAGAATTGAGACAGTCTCAAGAAAACTGAAGTGAAAATCATAAGTGTAAGAACACCAAGAAAGCCTAGGAAAAGTTTGGTGAGTGACTGTTGAGGAAAAAAGGAGAAATTTGAAGAAACAATTGAGGCAAACTGAACATAAACAAACTGAAGAAGCCAAAATTTGTCAAAACTGAAGTGTGTTTGATTTGCCTTTGAAAATACAAAAGTTCATGAACTGGATCAAAACTTTTTGAACCGGATTAAAACTAGATGAACCAGTTTTAAACTGAATGAACTAAAATACGAAGATGTCTAGATGCCAGGGAGAATGTGAAGCAAAACTAGGAAACCAAGGGGATTACACCATTTGTGGACAATGCAAATCAAAATATTGCTATCAATGTGCTGGAATAAAACAAAAAACATGGAAAAACATGAATGAAACAAAAAGGGAAGACTGGAAGTTTAAACAAAAGTGCAGGAAAACAAGAACATTGTCAGAACAAGATCCAGAAAAAAATAGAGGTGAAGATGAAGAAGAAGAAGACGAAAATGAAGAAGATGAAGAAAACATAAAGATGGTTATGAGAAGAATGGAAGAAAAAATTGACAAATTAATAGCAAGAAATGAAGAACAATGCAAGACATTAGAAGAATTCAAAAAGTCAATAGAATTCATAAGTGAAGAACAAAAAGATCTGAAAAAAGAAAACGAACAGATAAAAAAACAAATGCAAGAAATGGAAACTAGAGTTCAAGAACTGGAAAACAAAGAAGAAAGAAATAAGTTACTGGAACAAAAACTAAATACAATGCACAAAGAAACAAAAGAGCGAGAACAATATGAGAGAAACAGAAACCTAGAAATAAATCAGTTAGATTGGCTCTCAGATGAAAAGATAGAATGGGTAATAGGAGACTTAGCAAAGAATTTTAATATCGTGCATGATATTTCAGAAATTGAAGCCGCACACAGGATACCAAATCGCAATAAAGAAAAGCCAAGTACTGTGATTATTCAATTTAAGGAAAGAAGAAGCAGAGACAAGTGGCTGGAGAACAAGAAAAGAGTGGTAACAAATGATGACATGTTCAGAAATGGAAATAAAAGAAGAATATACATAAATGAAAACATGACACCATACATGAAACAATTATTCTGGAAAACAAGAAACTATGCAAAAGAAAAGGACTATAAGTACGTATGGTTCAGAAATGGCAAAATCATGACGCGAAAAAATGCTGAGACGGACGAAGTGAAAATTATCAAAGAAGAGGATGACCTGAAAAACCTGACATAACAAATTCGTTAATCAAGTTTTTGAAAATAAGGAAATCTTATCAGAAATGATAAGAAATGATGTGGGAAATTATGAAAATATAAAGGTATTACATGTCAATATAAGAAGTTTGAGAAAGAATTGGGAACTATTACAACATCAATTGATAGACATGAAAATTGAATGGGAAATAATAATACTGTCTGAGATAAACATAAAAAAAGAAGAAATTGAAAATTATAATATAGAGGGC
>JAHWFP010024418.1:0-10706 GCA_023313725.1 Lithobius niger
TGGTGGCCTGAAGAAGACAGGCGGACTATTTTTACCATCTTTAGTCAGGCAGCCTATCGAAAATTCGAAAATTCGGTAGGATTTGTTACTTTTTGAATTTGAGCGTGAGTTTGTCTTTTGAAATTTTTCGAACATTCAAAGTAGGATGGTTCGTTTTTTCAACTTGTTATGTTCTAGGCCACCTAGCTAAAACCCACGTCAACCTAATTTAATGTAAGGGGTGCCAAACAATGATAGCTCCCCCCACCCCAGAGAAAACTGAGCATGGTAGGAAAAAAATGAAAGCACTGATATTAAGTAGCACATTTTATTGTGAGTTTACCTCACAAGCTCAATATTCAGGGTTTATTCCATTGGCGTCACAAACAGATTAAAGACGAGCAGGCAAGAAGACAAAAGTAACTTAAAAAGCTCCGTGTTAAAACTCTCATTTTCCAAAGCACAGCATCGATGTGCGCTTCCATCCTGGTACAACTAGGCTAAATAGAGTTGCTAGAGGTTCAGACAGCATTCTTTTTTCAACATTGTTCTTCAAGATGGATACAAAGTTTTCACAGACATTCAGATCGGGAGAATTAGGGTCGCTCTTCATTAGTATCATTACCAAAGAAACACGGAGGTTTTTTGAGTCTCCTGTCTTCCTACCTGCTCGTCTTCAATCTGTTCGTGACGCCAATGGAGTGAACACTGAATAGTGAGCTTGTGAGGGTAAACCCACAATAAAATGTGCTACCTCAATACTTTAATTTTTTTCCTATCATGCTTAGGCTACTCTGAGGAGAAAGGCGCTATCATGTTTGGTCCCTGTACTCGACATTTGTGTAAAGGTCTCTCACTTCGCTACCTGTACAGATTTTGGTGTTAAACGCAGTTGCACATCTCGTACCTGGTTGCAGCTTCTGCAACGGCAATACGATTAATGTCATGGCCTAGTGATAGTGCAGTTTTTTTTAGTACCGTTGCAAAACAACCTTTGGGTACTATCAATTTCTCGGTGTTTGCGAATGGGAAACACACAATGGTGGATTTCGTTATTTTTTTTGGATCTGGTTGACAATTGTATTCTTGGTTTAGACTAATGGGAAAAGTCAGGCTTCATCCCTTACATTGCTAATCGTTGTGCCTAAAGTACCTTTATGGAGGATTGGTCGCTCGCCCTTAACCACGACAGGCACCTTGTTCAATGCCATGACAGCTGAGAGACAAAGTAGTAGAACGTCTGAGAAGGTCATGATGGGAAGGCCTGGGACTGAATGAAGAGATGTTGCCAGAAGGAGAGGGCACTAGGCCCGGAGACACAGCACATGAGACAAGAGTCGGCCGGTGGCGGAGAGGTACTCTTTCTCGGCAGTTTCATAAGGAATCCCCATGCTTTAGCCATGATGCAAATCTTCGCTTCACTTTCGACTATCGGTCTTCAAAACAATGGATACATATACAAAGAACAGAGGGAACAGAAGTCCACGACAGAACAAGATGAGCGCTAGAGAATAAAATATGGTGTTTGCCTGCCTTGAGCGTTGTTATACCTGTATGGAGGGACTTCAGGGTTAGCGATCTGACTGATGATTGGTTTAAACTTAACCTCTAGAAGGAAAAAAGCATTTGAGAATAAAAATGCTAAATTTACAGGGAATCTACAGTTTAGCAAAAACCGATTTTTCGGCTGAGAAACTTTGGTTAGAAGTACAGTAGTATTCATACTCACGGAAAAATGCACAACCAAACGGATAAGTTAAAAACTCAGATAAACTTGAAAATTTTTAGTAGACCTTAGCTGCCACCTTCATCAGGCTGAAGACACAGAGTCCTACTTCAATATGTACACATGTGGTGAAGTAAGACCCAGTGTCTTCAGCCTGATGAAGGTAGCAGCTAAGGTCCATTGATTCAAGTTTATCTGAGTTTTAAACTTGTCTGTTTGGTTGTATGTTTTTCCGTGAGAATGTATATTTTTTAGGTAATATAAATTGTGTCAAAAAATCTCTCAAGACACAAAATATTAAAAATATCACATTTTAATATTCCCAAATGGCACCTCATAATGTACAAACTTTATCATGGCTCGACATGTGATGCACTATTGTTGGTTTGTGAAGCAATTTTTACTGTGTGTTGTAAGGCTGCGACGCAAACGTCAATCTACGTGTTGTACAAGAGCTTCCTACAGTAAAGGTCACAACAGAACAAGCCTAAAATCTACCATAGACAAAGAAGGAGAAGAAGTTCCTCTAGGTGCTGCCATCTCAACACCAACTGGCAAAGTTGCAAGATAACCGACGAGGTATTCCAAAGTCTGCCAATTGATGACGCCACTTATGGTAGCTGCCACACTCGTCTTTTTGCATAGCATTGTCAAAGGCAAGGGTGTCTCAGCCTTTATTGTAGGAGGCTCTAGTCGTACTCCGCACAAGAACAGCGTTTGCAGCAGCTGTGTTGCCGGTAACTGAAAACAGGAAGTGATTGCAAAAAGAGTTGCCAACGATAATCGTTTCAATAGCCACACAACAGAGTTTAGCTTTCTAAACCATGCGCAATGGCTGTTTGCCGTGACGTCACCATGAGTTAGCCAATGACGAACGAGAACAACGGCTGTTTGGCCGTCTGATTGGACTAGCCCAGTCACGTGATCTGCACGTCACAGCTGTTTAGCCATGGCGCGTGGTATAGGCAACAGTTACTTTCCCTCCCTACAAATGTAGTGGAAAATCAAAACTATTAAGCGCGTGCACACTACCGCTACACAGTAATAAAACAAAAACAAAACAATGAAACAAAAACTGCTAATCAAAATTTTGAATCCGTTACACTAGTTTCAGTTTGCATCGCAGTTTCGCTAATCAATTTTTTGGGGGTTCAAGTCGAGCCCTGCCTATATACAAAAGGATTAAAACCAACTTACATTTTGGTGCCCACTCTTTCTTTCAGTTTTTGGAGTTCATCAAAACTCATGTCAGCTAATTCTGAAACAAACAAAACTACAATCAGCAGTTTGCTCATTGTCTCACACAGTAACCTGTATTTTTTTTGACACTATATTAAATGTAATAGAAAAAAATTAGCATAAGTACATCGTAGCTGAGAGATGGCTGAGCTGAGCTTAGTTGCCTAGAAATACTCATCCGGTCTGTGACTAAAAAAGGGACCCTGGAAGTCCATGCTGGCCAGGGCAGTATGAGAAACTACCAAGCTCCTCCTTCAGATATGGGATCTATTCTGGACATTATCTCAGCTCCTTGTGATGATTGGAGGTTTCCTGGCTTGATTCCCCGAGTTTGCCCCTCCCCTTACTGGATTTCTTTCTCCTAAAACATCTACTAACCTTAGCTTATTATTAAAAAAAATAAAAACTAGCTTGATTTTTTCTGAATGGGTCTTCAGTACAATGTTGACTTTATTCACCAAAAAGTAAGTCCAAATGCAAACTGTGTGAAGCACAACAAGCTAATGGATAGTGTTTTGTACTAAGGAGAGAAAGAACCAAGGTCGACAGCCAACCCTCTCGAATGTCATTCCAGTTGCAGTCGCCAGTTGACCTTAAAAAGTACTCGCCGTTTCAGAAATTATACTCGCCACACGCCATGCATGGTTTCTCTAATTTATGTATTTATATAGTTGTAAAATTTTGTTTTACCCCAGTACTGTTGCAGGAAAGGCTGTTGTATAGCCCTTGTAAACCTGAACGCCGCAAACCGTTTGTCTCTAGGTTATACGGTTCACAAGATATCGCTACCTGAGCGTAATTTTCTATTGCTAGTCGCCGTTTTGGCGAGTAGGGCTAAATTCCAAGTCGCCAACTGTTGATTTTCATTAGCCAAATGGCGAGTGGCGACCGACATTGGAGAGGGTTGTCGACAGCAACATAAGCAGTTTAGAAGCTTATGAAAAAAAAGTTTCAAAAATGTTTAGGGACTCATTAAACAAAAGTTGCAAAAATCTTTGCACCTAAGAGGACAATGAAACAACTGAGTAAGGCTCATTTAATGACAAGAGAAATTAAATTTCAAGTACACTGTAACCCATGGCAATAAGCCACATTATCATATGATGCAACCTATACATTGGTAAGCCGATTTGATATCGATGCAAGCTTCACAGTTCACACTGCTCATTGAAATTCCGGCACTATATTATTAACCTCGCCTGGAGAGCTCCTAGTTTGAAAAAGGAAGGCCAAACCAACTTCCCAAAAGCAGCTACACATAGTTATTGGTAAGAAGCTTCCACAAACTGCAAATCGAACTTGTTTAGACCATAATTCAAGCATTAAAAATGTTTTTACTGAAATTAGAAAAGGAAACTTCTTTGCACTGACGCTTACGTTATGGAGGCAGTGCCAATGGCTTACCTTGTCTGATTCGCAGCTATCAGAACATTCCATGAAACAGAAAAGACAATTATTAGCACAGCATTTCAATTACAAATTTGAAATAATCAATAACCATGACAGAATTTGATTGAATAAATCAAATTAAAATGTTTTTCTTTTAATGTAGAACCCTAAAACCTGTGACTTACTTTGTAATCTTTTATGCTAATTTTATTACCTAACAGGCCCCTTGGTGAATTTCCTCAGTCTCTTCTTTGTTATCCTGTCTTTCAACCTTCACCAATGTCGGTCGCCACTCGCCAAATGGCGAGGAAAATTCAGCAGTTGGCGACTTGATTTTTAGCCCTACTGGCCAAAACGGCGACTGACTCTAATGCTGAAATTGTCATATCTCGGGAACCGTACTAGCTAGAAACAAACGGTTTGCATTGTTGTGTGCAGGTTTACAAGGGCTATCCAACCAAACATGCTAGCCTATATTGTTACTAGCCTCTTTACCTGATTGGAGAGTTCGATTATTTAAAACAATGTTTAAACATTCAGTAGCAATGCACCCGCTAAAACTATTTCTGCATGGCGATTAATTAATAGACAATGGCGAGTGGATTTTAATATCTACTGGCCAAATGGCGAGTGCCACACTATTCACATTCGTGAAGGTTGCTGTCATATCAACATAGCAATGACCATATAACGGACGACGAAATTGACAGTTCGAAGCGAACACATACACAACACATTACCCAATCAAAATACCACTTGAACAAAGTTAAAGTAGTTTCTGATTTTTAGCTTGCTGAGACTGATACGGTTTTGTTCTTGTCAAAGTTAACTTTTAAAATAGCCTAGAATTAGCGGTCAACATTACCGGTTTTAAAGAAAAACCATTTAATACAGTATTACTATTTTACGCGCTATTGTAGACCTAGGTTAAAAGAAAATCTTCTGAGACCATATTTTATTATAACTTGCTTTACAATGAATTTTTTTTTTGTAAAGTTATGGAATCAGGGATTTATCTTTAGCTTTGTGAAGAAAATATTCTACTGTGTGTATTGGAAAATGACAAGTTAAAATTCTTAACGTGTGCCTATAAAAATCAAAATTAACAGTTTGTGATGAATATATTATGATGTTGCAGGTTTGTGAAACGATCCATTTGTTTGTTTAGTCGGCATGATACCACCGAATGCCTACAGAGTGCAACTCAAAAAGAGAGAATAACTTACTCTTTCTTCATCAACTGGTGGATCAGATGGATCAACAGCATCCATGTCGTCAGTTATTGCATCCATCTTTTAACTGAAAATAAAAGACATAAGGGAAAAAAAACAGAACATTGATATCTATCAAAATAATTAGAAGGTTTAGGTTAAGATTAGAAGTAAGCTACAGGCTAGTCCCTGCAGGCTTCTAACCAGGTTTGGAGAATAATAGCATATATAATTTTAAAAAAATAGTAGGGCCATAAAAAGATACTATATTTGTTTCTTAGGTACTGTCGCACCACCTAAAAGCTCTGCATTAACGTTTGCTGTTTTTGTGTCCCTGTTTGCTCTGCAACGTGGCTAGCTATGTCAAACCATTGCACGAGTGATGTATTTATTCATACATTCGTTAAATTAATTGTACTACACCAACATTTTGCATGCACCACTTACAAATTGAAAAGGTCCCACAATTTTTTTTTTAAAGCTAATGACTGAAAGTGCATGCCTGATATCAGCAGGTAAGGATTAAATTATATTGAGAAAACATATAAAATTGTTTTACAAAAATATTTGCCTTGGCCTACTTCACAAACTTAAAAAAAAAAGCTTACTGCCTTTATTATTTACTGACCTTGCATACGAAAACATTTTTTTTACAGTGACTGCAGCTGTGTTTGAGCCAGTTCCCAAAGGGTGGTCTACATTATTTTTTAGTTGGCCTAATACCTACACATATAATTTGTCAATAACAACACACAATCACAATCAAGACAATAGCTCTGTCCAGCAAATTTTCAATAACTTGCTATTATCTTCTTCGGGCCTCACGGATATAACTTTTTATATCTTTCACTCCTACTTATCTCACTAGCGCAGTTTCATTTAGCTGGCAACGTTGCCTACAGTATTTGTGTTACGGGCCTAGATCGTTTGTTCCTGCACATGTCCTGTAACATCTTCCCAGTACGTCAATCTTAATCTAGGTCCATGTTCCACCACTTTCTCACAATCAACTTTCCTCTTTTCTACAACCACTATTGATATTAGCGTTATGCACCATTCTCACAAACTCGAGAGACGAAGAAATAATGGGAGCGGTGAGAAATACTTGGGAGGCTGTATATAGGGTGCCAAGCAAGGACTGTGATGACGTTTACGTTGGTGAGAAGACGAAAGGAGTAAGGAAGTTGAGCATAAGAAAATGTTCGTAGTAGACGTGAAGAAAATGGCATAGCAGTCTATTGCATGGCGACAGAGCACGAGATTGACTGGAAGCAGACACAAACGCTGATTAGGTTGAATTCTACGAGAGATCCACACCTCACGTCTTGAATCTGTGATGATTAAAGAGCATGATAAGAAAAATGTATGTTTAATGAAAATTCAAGGCCCTTCCTAACCTAGAGCAACCCTCTCGAATGTTAATCCAGTAGCAGTCGCTACTTGGCCAGTAGACCATAGAAAGCACTCGCCATTTCACAATTTCTACTCGCCACAATCAAATACATCTTGCATGCTGCATGGTTTTTCAATTTATGCATTTCCGAAATTGTAAAATTTTCTTTAACCCCAGTATTAATGTAGATAAAGCAGTAATGTAGCCCTTAAAAATCTGAGTATAACGCCGCAAACCGTTTGTCTCTAACTTGTACGGTTCCTGAGATGTCGCTCTTTGAGTGTCATTGTCTATTGCTTGTCGCCATTTTGGCGAGTAAGGCTAAATTCCATGTCGCCAACTGCTCATTTCCATTCACGGGGCAAGGTAGCCTAATGGTTAGCACGACCATTTCATGTGCAAGAGATCCTGGGTTCGATCCTGACCTCAGCCACCCCTGGTATTTTCGGGAAGAGAAGGGCCCTGTGATACCTCGTGCTCATGTCGATTGTGGCATGTAAAAGATCCTAGGAATTTCCGACTGGAATTACCTAGCAAAATTGTCCCTCTCTCCTTCTGGCGCCATGGCTTCAGCTGGGAGCGCGGTAAACTTACAGCTCATTTCCATTCGCCAAATGGCAAGCGGCGACCAACATTGGAGAGGGTTGTCCTAGAGTGAAGTATTTAGTAAGCAACAATCTGGCAAGTCAACTGCACTGTCAGCGGAGAATAGGAATGAATTACCTAGGCCGGCAATACAAATACTGGAGGCAACGTTTCCAGTTAAATTAAAAGGCGCTAGTGAGACAAGCAGGAGAGAGAGATGAAAAAATTCCAAGTTCTAACCTTGAGGCCTAAAGAAGATAACAGCAGCTTTGCTGGACATAGCTCTTGTCTTGCTTGTGAAAGTGAGAGGGAAACGTTTTGTTGACATGATAGCATTTTACAGTAGGAACGTTAACAAAGTTTTTAAAGATATAATTAGTCGTATAAATCATTTGTCCTTATGTTCCTACAATATCTTTTTGCCATTGGTCTATAGATAAACGCAAGCCAGCAGCCATATCCAAATGCAAGATGGAAGATACAACAATGAAGGCCTAATGAGGGGTGCAGTGACTATGGAAAACAAGTGATTAGTGCTGGGTGTCAGAGCGGCCATGCAGCGGACGAGTGCTCCGAGACTGCAGACTGTGAAGCTGTATATTGAACTGGCTATAACTAGCCTAGTAAATTATGTTGAGATTATTCCACAATGTGAAAAAAATATTATGGTCAACTGACATTTTTTTCTCTGACTGTTCGTTTTTTTCTTTTTTCTAATGCCCATTTACGGGCGCAAGATGAAACAATGGTGCATCACCACTAACAGAACTACCTGAATAACAAAAAAAGCTGAATAAAATCAGATAGCCACCAAACTACAGGGAAAGCTGTGGACGAAAATTAAAGGAATGCAGTCTGCGACATACGGTAACAGACCACCGAGTTCTGTGGCCTTTTGACGACAGCAATAGCAATAAACATTTTTTAAAGACAGCGGCTATGGCAGTCTGGTTTCTAGGAAGTGGCAAAAACGTGCACCTTTGTTGACCCTCCACTTAACTTATACCACTCTTGCTCTTCCTTTCATTGTTTGGATCAGCCTAACTGAACAAGCTGTGCCAGCCTTTTGCTTGGCGCTTACCCCTCGCTTATACAGGCGAAACGGGGTTATCCAGTACACGGTTTTGAAATTTGCATAACCGACAGACAGTCAAGCAGTTCCTCGTAAACGATCCTAGCCATGTGCAGGCGTGTTTATGTAGACAAGTTAACAAGTGTACACGGTGGTTCTTTTCCATAAAACTAGGGAGTCAATTTGGCTACTGTAAAGTACCAATTACGAGATCACCACCACCACCACCACCACCAATACAGGATCTAGGGAACTGTTCTTTTGCATGGCTTTTAGTGGATTTCTAAGAGGGAAAGTTTTAACTGTAGTCTGCTTAACTCCCTACACTCATGGGATACTGTACTACCCTGCATTATATTACTTTATTGTATTAGCAGTGGAACTGGAAGAGCAGGCGACCACAGTGTTGCTAAGCTGTCCCGCCATCTATCTCTATACTTAGAAGGCTCGACTATCCCCATTAAAATTCAGATAGGAGTATCCAGATAGGCCAGCAAGTATGCTGGGGATATGGAAGAATGTCCATCCCCCCTCCCCCAATCCCAACCCATCCCTTCCACTGTGACTCATATCTCTCATCCCTTTTTCATCTGCTGGGTTCCTGGCTAATAATATGGGAAGTAAGACACAATTTCTGTTCTGAGCTGCTTTGTGACTATAAACTCTTTTGGATTTTGATTTTTCAACAACTGGCTTTCCTTTACACGCAGATTTGGACGAAATAAGTCCTATTCTATCACTACTAACAAACTTCGAAATTATATTTTTTTTACGTTGACACTTGTAGTTTTAAAGTGAATAACATGCTGGTGGGATAAAAGCCCATGCCCATGCAGTGCAGTAGCCGTTCGTTTCGCCATTTGGGCACACAAATTTAAGGTAGGGGGCTACTCCCACCCTTGCTCCACTGTAGCGTTGCCACAGACTATCAGGGAAGGTACGAAATCGGTGGTTGTCAATGGAACAAACCACAGATTATATGTTGACGTTCACTAATGCGTGGAACAAACCATTGATTGGCAGACGGAACAGGCTCCAACAAAATAAGACACCATGTGCTACTTCTCAGTCAATCGAGAAAAGTTTCTTTCTCACCTCAGCCCCACACCCACCAGCAGATCCAAGTGTTCAACCAAACTTTAGCTTAATTTACACAAACTTGTGTCCAGGCAAGAACATAGAGTTAGATAGAACTCAGAAAAATTGTGGATTCACAAAAACAATAACGGTATGATCTTTTCCAGGAATAAACAGCGAATAGGAAGATCCGATTTCAGAGCCATCACGTCAGGTCTTGCCTTCGAAAACCCCAAGCTAAACTATAGCTAAACTTAACCAAACTCGTCAAATCTGGAGGCAGAGCAACATCCACTTGATATCACGCAGCCTGTGTTGTTGTACTAAACTGTCTCCAGATGGATGAGTTTTGGTTCAGGTTAGCTTGGTGATATCAAAGGCACTGTCGCTTCCGGTACCTCTTAAAATTTTACAATTTTATAAAAATCAAGACAAAGACATGTTTAAAAATTGTTTTATTTTATTATAGAAATAAAAAAAAAGAAGCAGTGTTATGTTATGGTAGTGATATTATCACATTCAATTTCATTTTTATTTTAGTACGGCTAGCAATTTTCCCTAGTAAATTAATGAATTATCTAATTACTTATAAAATATAGAGCTACTAGTACTATATAGTAATGAACTAAATAATTAATGGATATTGATTGTTTGTTATTTTAGCGTTAGACTAAATATTTATGCAGAAATTAGAAATACATCGAGTTTAGAACCATACCGCGTATACCCGCTAGTACACCACCTATATAAACTCGCGGCTCGATCTCTGTTCTCGGAGGCGTGTGTCTGAGACACATCTGAACATTGATCGCTGAAATTTGGCGGATCTGCTCAGAGCTAGTGTCCCTTAGCTACACACTAAACCGCATGAGGCGGTACTCCCGCTGCCCAGACGCACGGTTTCGAGTACCCTCTCAACAATCAACGACTGAGGTAGCGCCTTGACAGGGTATAAATCTGGCCTCTTTCTCCTAGCTTAGCTCTTTCAAAATTGGGGGAAATTGCTAGCATTGCCATTGATTTGGGACGCCACCA
>JAHWFP010024420.1:2351-20093 GCA_023313725.1 Lithobius niger
TAAAATTTAAAGGATGAGTGTCCACCAATCATAGAGAAAAAGATGCGGCTAGCTAGCTAATAAGATTTTTCCCATGTTAAATCCCATAGACTTTTTGCTCATGGCTAGCGCAAAATTGCGAAGGCCTACTGAATTTTTGCACACGGATGCTTGGTGATCTGAGGATGGTCCTTTTGTTGGTTTGGGGGTTGTAGGGGTCAGGACAAATGCGTGGAAGGGTTTTGAAATTCGCCACCGGCGAATTTAAATTTCGTTTCTTTTCCAAGTTGCAATCAAAGATTTTAAGCAACAATGGCTTGAACAATCAAGACTGGTCCTTAGATTTATTGTAAAAGCCTGGATAAACTAAAAACTGAACTGTAACGAAGGACAAAATAAAGAAACATTAACGTTGCCGTGTATAGCGAAAGAATAAAGGGATGCACGTTAGATGATGGTTACGCAACAATACGAGCATACACGAGCTAAAGGGGTTTTTGTTAATAACCCCCCCAAAAATGCTTCGCGTTATGCTGTTTTAGTAACAGCGACCTTCGGGGGTTTCTGCATGACTAAATGTGAACGAAATCTTGAATAATTAAGGGGAAGTTGCAGGGATAAACAAAACAACGGAAGGGGATGCGCTGATTGAGTGAGCGAAGCAAACGAAATTAGAGATTGTTAGTCAGTGTGTGCAAAAATGGGATTGAAGCATCTTAAACAGACGGTGTAACCTTATGTACGTTCACAGTCCTATGAAAGTTGTGATATCCACCCAAAACCAAAACTGGTAGAAAAACCCGCCAGTTTCCAAAAACGGTCGGCCCTTGAAGGTAGTGATATCCTTCCACCAGGGAAAGGCCGCCAAGGTTAATCCTATTAGCCAAGTTAATCGCACCGAATAATACTTTGGACGTTAAATGAAAACTTGAAGATTGCTACCGCTAGTAGCAATCTTCTAGTTTTCATTTAACTTTCGTACTATTAGTATGTGCTAATATTAATGTGCTAATATTAATGTGTTAGTATTAACTTGGCTAATAGGATTAACCGTGGCGGCCTTTCCCTGGTGGAATGATATCACTACCTTCAAAGGCCGACCGTTTTTGGAAACTTGGCGGGTTTTTCTACCAGTTTTGGTTTTGGGTGGTAAAGGCGAAGACTGTGCCCATACTTCCACCAGTCAACACTTAAAAAATGAAGGCTACCCAAAGGACAAAGCAAATTTTTAAAAATCGTATTGTACTTAACATTGGCATTGACACCGAGTACTTCAAAACCTTGTAAACACTTACGTGGGAGAGTGTTTGTAGGCGAGTCTTTCTTCTCCCCCCCCCCCCTCCCCTCTGAATCTTAGATGTTTCATAGAAATTTCTAATGCTGAAAGAGTCATTTTTGAGGCTTAGAATTGTATTTTTCCTATAGTTTGGTCACTTTTTTCTGACTTTCTCCAACGAGGCCTAAAAACGGTCCCGTTTGGAGGGTATGTCTCGGTAATGACAAGTGTACTGATGCTTATTGTTATTAGTCCTTTTTGTCACTATAGTTGTAAAAAGCCGATCCTTTAGTGATAAAAACGTTTAGATAGCCTATTATAATAGCTAAGACGCTGAAATAATTTTTTTATTACATTCATCAGAAGTACACCAAACGAGTCTTATCGAGGTTTGTCGAGACTTATCGAGATGGGGCGAGATGAAAGAGTGACCTGACAAAACGATGAGGGGATATGAGGTTGAAAAGTCAGATCGAGACTGAGACTATAGGCCAAGTATGTCGTCCAATGTCGACCAATCCTTAACCAAACCGTATCAGCAGGAGCAGCATAAAAGTGAAGTCTTCAAGATAATTCTAACCCATGTTCCACCACTCGTTCTGAGTCGCGACTCCATGTGGCCTGTTGTCGACGAGTGACCGTTTTTTTCTTTTGCCGAAAAGAAATAAAAAATAGGCTGTAAGGTGTTTTACATAGAACTTCGAGGTGGCATGCCACACGTAAATAATGCACACAACGCGAAGTTGTTGATTGAATGGTTACCTTATAATGGCAGCTTCCCAACAACGTAAAACACCCTCTGACGGTTGTACATCCAATTTAGATGTTTACAGTTAGAAACGATCGTAAAGCCAAAGTATAACTACTATGATTGTACTAATTAGCAACACTGGTTCCTGCCAACAAGGGTGGGCACAACAAACACCACAGTCACCTCCGCTAACGGACAAGTAGAGGACGGCTAGTTATTGTACTTGAAACTACATTATAAAATATACAAATGTACAGTTGAGTCAATATTAATATATATATACAATTTAAATGCCGGTATGTACAGTTCCCCTTTCAGTTTCGTGCTACTGCTACTCATTTATTTCAATGAAATAATTTTAACTCCACACTTTTACATAGTTCCCCCCCCCCCCCACCAAATTAACAATAAACAACGTCACGTAAAATGTTTACATATATTCCGGGTACAAGAAAAAGTTTAACTTTTACAAATAGGGCAGAAATTAAACGAACTCAAATTGAAAAAAAAATGGTTGACTAATCTTTTATTCAACCACCCAAAACCAAAACTGGTATAAAAACCCGCCAAGTTTCCAAAAACGATCGGCCTTTGAAGGCAGTGATTACGCCAATCTAGTTGAATGCCGTGATTTCGTCACACTGACCCGTTCGTTGTTGCATTGGCTACTGTTTCTGGCAGATGATCAGGAGTGGTTAACGCTCGTTAAACCCTTTGAAACCCTTTTGAACTGTTTCTGCTGGGCCTCAGTATTTGATAGCCCATATTTTTTCATCTACAATACATGTCATAATAATAATTCGTTTGCTACCGACTATTACGACGTAATCGACGCTACCCTTCACTGCCTACTGCTCTCCATTTTTCATGGCAACCGTGCAATGAATGAACACGCTTCCTGTTTTTCATTGCTGCGTGCAAAGATAGAACGTGCTCGCCCGGTAGCATTAATGGTCGGCGTTTAGATTGGGTGTTATAATGACTGCCTATTCCTGTCCGTGTCCTCATTCCGCCTATAGCAAAAAATATTTAGCCTGTATAGATATTTATGCCGTTTTGGCTGAAGGTTTTAAAAAAAAAAATTTTTCAGTACCTGTTGACGTATCATTACCGTTTTTCACTGATAATAATGTATATGTTTTTTTTTTTTTTTTTAACTATTTTTGTTCGGTTTCTTTTTGCCTATTAAATTACCAGGCAAATAATGTATCTGCATATCTTTGAAAAAAAAAAGGGTGAGGGTGGGTTCAATTTATGACACTGCATGCCAGCTATAAAGTATATAAAAATCTAAAACTTATAGGCTATAAATACTACACTATTAGAAAACAAAACCGAACTCATGTGATGTTTAAGGTAAAGTTTAACTGATCCAAAGTCAAAACAAATGTTTCGTTTTTCCTGTTTATGGTACATTATATGTATAATTAGTATTAACCCGGGTCGTATTACTGCTACTTTATTAAGTGACATAATCATATGGCGGTGATCAGAAATGAGGCCACTCGACTGAAAAATACCGTAAAGTTAAACCAATTAAGCAGATTAGTGTTCAGATTAGTGAACATGACGGTGTGTGGTTATGTGTTCAACTAATTTTCGTAATTTCACGGTACTACCTGATTTCATTTGTGCCACTATCAATAATAGTTTACCCAAGAATTTATAAAGCGAGAAGTAATGTTTTGTATACCCCAAAACAAGACTTGTTAAGGATTCCCGCCAAGCTTTTCGGCCGTGTGAAGTCGTGATATCAAACGCCAAACTCTTTCGCCAAGCTAATCCCACCGAGTAATAAATAGTTCGAAGGTTAAATGAAATATATGAAAATTGCTTACTGCGCAATTTTCAATTATTTCATTTAACGTTTGAAGTATAAGTCGGAGGGATTAGCTTGGCGAAAGAGCTTGGCGTTTGATATCGCGACTTCGCACGGCCGAAAAGCTTGGCGGGAATCCTTAACAAGTCTTGTTTTGGGGGTAGATATCAGATATTTTTGGTCCAAATTAGCGAAATCCATTTTTTTTATTAGCAATTTTGAGACGGAAACACCAATCTAGTTTTCTGATCCATTTTTTTTGTTTGTTTGTTGGCTTTCGTTAGTCAAAGGGTTTTTAGCGAGCGTTAACCGCACCCGGTTATCGGGCTTTCGTTAGATTTTGAGGACATTAAGATATCTTATTAGTACTGAAGTATCTCCTTCAAGCGCACGGATTTATTTACTGTTTAGTTTGGCATTGTTGCCTAATAACAATGTTTAAAACAATGTTAAAACAATCAATTTGGTCGTTTGGAGATCCCTAACCCCTGATCCACTTGACCAATTAGAAAGGTCCATATGAAAAGGGCACATCTACAGAGCTATACCTGTAAAATGAGCTAAGAACCAGCTTTATTCACCGCATGGAAGAATTTATTTTCGCGATACAAAAAAAAGCGTTAGTAGTACGTAATTAGGCAAATATCAACGTTATTCACGTCGTTTTTTCAACAAGAAAACGGTAAGCTGTGTCTTTAATAATGACTTTTATGTTGTCAGGCGACCAAAGTCTCCCGATCCAACTAGTTTCAGCCTTTTCTGTCGCATTGTTATTTATCCTCTGATGGTTGAAAACAGCCAAACTGCCAGAGCTGTAAAGACACAACGTGTCTAGTGGTAGCCATGCTCAAATATAATATATTTTATCTGGATAGGTGTTATCGTTTATCATCTTGGCGGGCGACACACTAGCGTATGTCTTGATCTACGTAACATCATTAAAATCGTTCAGAGTGTGTATTTATTTATTTATATGTGTGCCCTTCTACTCCTCTTGAAAAAATGGCATAAAAATTGAAGAAAGGGTTTGGAAGAAAGGAAATTTCTCCAATTTCTGTTACGAATATTCTTAAATTTAAATTTAGGTCCAAAAGGCCCCAAATTAACGAAAAATGACCGTTTGCAACAGTCAGCAACAATCACAAAACAATACATGACGTCAACTATTGACAGATTTTTTGAGGGGAAGCCTCGAGGTTTTCAGAACGTGCGGCAACAATGGATTGGGGCAACGGCCAAGAATGAAGCATAGTGAACGGGTGGAAAGGCTGTTGGAGTTGATTTATGGATATTTAAAATGCAATACGACAGAACACCCGTCTAGCAGTTAAATTATTACATTACACAAACACACCACAAAATTGCGTAAAGAAAATATATTGACAACAGAAAAGGGTTTCGATAATATTTCTACGTCTGCATTTGTAATATTTAAAACAGCAAAAATTGACCAGTAGTGGCTACGATAAGCCATTAGCGGCTCTCTCCTTATTTGTATTAAAACACGAGCAGCTTTGGGCAAGAGTTAGTTCCTTGCGCATGCCTAACTTACGTTCAAACTGCACTATATGGTTGGTTAACAGCGTTAACAAATCCTGGCAAGACGTTTTCTGTAGATGTGGCAAAGCACGAGCAGCTTTGGGTAGGAGATAGTGCCTTGCGTAGGCCTGACTTACATGAAAACCGTTGCGTTTTCACTTGAGGACGTAAGAAAAACAAAATTCTTAAAATGTGTATAACAATACTAATACAAATTACAAGTGACGTGTCCTCGAGCGAAGTGAGACGACGCCAACGGAGCGAGCGATGTGGCTAGTTTCTTTTTATTTTTGAAGAAATATTTTTGAATATTTGACTAAGTTGCTATACAATGTACTATGATGTAAATAAAACATTGCTTTCAGTTTTTTTTTTGTTATTGAGGAAACTATAATGGACGGTACAAATGAAATCATCTTGAGATTACGAAAATCAGGTAAACACATAGCCACACACATGTCACACACACTCGTCTACTTTACTGGTTTAATTAAGCAGTATCCTTCAATCGAATGGTCTACTTTCCGATCTCCCCCATACAAGCTTTCGTAATACACTATTAAATTAAAGACGGGAAAGCCAAAGGCTCACAAGAAATAACTAAATACAGATGCAAACCTATTTACGTTGCCTTTTTCGACTTATACATGTCAGACTGCCTGAGCGGGGAATCGAACCCAGGACCTTTGAAACCAAAGGCCGAGGTCCTACCGTTGAGCCATACGAACACGGCCGTCAGTATTAAATACACTATTGAATAATCGTTTCAGTAGTTTTTATTTTACATGTCTAATGGTTGAATACAGCCGTTATTTGTGGCATCTGAAACCTTGCAGGAAAGCTTTTTTGGGCTCCTTTTCTATTTTGACTTCGATTTTGTTACCGTAAATATCAAACAAGTTCGTTTTTGTTTTCTTATTCGAGATACTTTGGTATACCATGATGTTGTTCAGTACTTTTTGTTACAATGTAGATGAGCACCGAGTTTCGCTCGCTTCGCACACTCATTCAGATCAAATCTTTCTATTGATTGTTCGTTTCATGTGGACTAAACACTACTGAACATTGTGGTATCTGAAACTTTACAGGAAAGCTTGTTTGTGCTACTTTTCTGTTTTGACTTTGGTTTGGTGAAACCTTACCTTAAACATCAAATGAGTTCGTTTTTTGTTTTCTATTTTGTAATTCTTTGGCATACCGTACCATGCTGTTGTTTAGTAGGCTACTATTTGTTTACGGTGATGATGAATGCTTCATTATACTAGCTTTGCTCGCGTTCTTTGATAATTGGGTTTCACGTGAACTAAACACTAGAACACAATTATGCATCTGATACCTTACAGGATAGCTTGTTTGTTCTCCTTTCCCTCCAAACGGTTGTCTAGTAAATAACAATTAAAAATATTAAAATGGCGTCTAAGCATGGGAGAAGTGAGGTCTAGCCACTAATTGTACTAATTCGTAATACCGATACTGCCTCACTTCGTGTTTCGTGAAAATGCGCATGAATTGTTGACTCACCAGCATTGTTGGCATCGAGATTTCCATCTGTTTAATGAGACCCGACATATTTGATGATAGTTTGTTCTAAGCAAGTACAGTAACTAATGTAGGCTACTACAAAAGAGCCTTTTTTAAAATCAAAACAATTTTTTTTTCTTTTGGGGGTCCCTTGAGGTTGGGGCCGGTGGCATTCTGCCATCTTTGCCACCCTGTAGCAAATGCAAATTATTAATAAGCTTATTATTAATTTGTTATCGAGAGTAATTTTTAAATAAAAAACGAAGCTCGATGAAAAGCCCTTGATTGAAACAAAAATTATTTTCTGTAAAGAATTTTAAATTCAATTTTTCTTATCGGGCTTCAGTTTTTTTTTAATATGTCTCTGCGTAGGCAGTGAATCGTTTACGCAACGCACCCCGTAGACAAAGCTTGGGTATGTAAGTGTCAGCTAGGCAATTTCGTAATTATCATGCATGTTTGCAGTGTGGTTCCGGCGTTTACTGATTCTACTTTTTACTATTTTTTTGTTTGCTATTTTTTCTTTAAATTTGTTTACAATTTTTTTCACTACTTCTTACAAATAGTATATATATATATATATATTAGTATTTTTTGCAATTTTGTTCTGATATATTTAAGGGTTCCGCAGGCCCCGTAGCCCCTCCCTCGGATCCGCCTTTGATAACCGTCTTCGTGAACAACAGAAAAGGGCGGTGCATTCGCGTTTAAGGTGCAAATTTCGCTCGCAATACGGAATCTGTGATTAGCATTCAATTCGTCGTAACAGGAGTCGACCAATGAGGATGGAGAGGGGCGTTTGATTGACGCATCACCGAGTCTCGCGCGCAGGAAGAGCACGTGGTTCCCGGCATGGCAGAGGAGGAGGAGAGCCTGGTGGATGTTGGCACAAACTTGCGTCCCGACCGACGATGTATCCCTAACTTGGCTTGCATGGGAACACGAGGGGAGCGCCGTTAACTGCCAGCTGCTTAGAGGAACAAATTTCCGTTTCTTGAATTTGAGATGTTGATAGTGACTGAATGTGATATGCAGATAGTGAAAGGAGAAAGTGAAAATTGACTGCCTTTTGAACTGTCAAAGAAAAAAAAAGTAGAAAGACAAAGTTTTAAAAAAAAAATGGATTGCCTTACCAACCATTTGGAGTCCCACCATCAGCTTACTGCGCCGGTCTCGTCAAAGATCAAGCACGAACTGTATGGAGTTACTGCCAACGAAACAAGTGTAACAATGCACGGTAGGATTTATTTATTTATTTATATTGTTCTGTCGACAAATATTATTTCATGAATATTTAACCTTAGTAGCGGATCTAGGCTGACATTTTAGGTGGGATGGTTTCATCAACTTGAAAACAATATTTGTTAATAGGGGTCCAGCACCGAAATTTAGAGGTCAGAGGTAAGTAGGAGGGGGAGGGGGGGGGGAAGCAGAAGTCCTTGAAGGTGGTGGATCTTTAAGGCTTTTACTAGAGGATTTTGAAGACTGCTGGAAAGCTCGTTTTTTCATTTCATTTTACTCGTAAACGAACGATTTTACGTTCACCAATTTCTGTTCATGAGTAAAACAAGCGGCTACAGCGACTGCCTAGTCGCACCGGTCTTCCGTATAGTTCCTCCACTTCCAATGTTGAGGCGCACACCTCTATCATGCACTACAACAGCTATCTCTGTTATACTATTCTAAAAGCAGTAGCCATCACAATTGTCGGTTAAAAATGTGTTAGCTTTTCGGCCTATTTTACATTTTAGGCGTAATTGTCAGCTTTTAGGCCTAATTTTAACCAGCAGTTTTAATTTCGTAAGTAGCAGCTAACGGAGATAAGGATTGTATAGTAAGCCTACTCATTTTTGCGACACGGTGCGCCTACAGGCACACAGCGCAACGTAGCCTATATAGATCAGTGGTAGTAGGGAAGTGACGAGACAGACGCTGTTATAACGCTGTTGATGAAGCCAACAGTGACTCGTAGCAACTTCACGTTGCCATGGTAACATGATTTTAGGCATAATTTTCATTTTTAGGCGTAATTTTAAAAATGCAGTTTTAATTTCGTAAGTAGCAGATATACGGCTAATGGAGAATTTGGTTCGACGATAAGCCTATTCATTCATACAACAATGCGACGAGACTATTTTAAACGAAGCTAAAATCCATTGTTTTTATTGAATGTTACCTTAGGATTTTAATTCGACGATCAAATGTCATTATTTAATTTAGTTACGTCGAAGAATTCTATTAGCTATAAGGAAGTAACGATGTTTTAATTTGCCATGTTATTTAACTAACTTCTCACACTGAATCTAACGTTGTAAACAATGGTCGTCAATATCTGGTATAACGTTGCGAAGTTGAACAAAGCGACGGACGGACGGACAAGGTCGTTGCAATAGTCTTCTCAGCCGGTACGGCTGTACAGAAGACTGAAAAAATAGGAATAACAAAGTCCCTTGTTTGATACATACACCACTTTTCAAAATTTCATATTCAAGACTTCAGGACTGGTATTTCATTCTTATTTTCAACGACATTCCAAGGTTTCAAGGAGTCACAAGAACCCTGAATTATTTAATCTGTAGGTCTGTACTAAGTACTCTCAGGCTATGGTTTTAACGAATTTTCAGCGAAATCGTTTAGCCAAGTAGAATGAAACAATCTGATCTATCTTGTTCTAAAGTCAAAAAGTATTACTTAATATTAAAGAAAATCCAAGCTGTGCTACAAAATAAAATGACGAACAACGTTTCTGTCACTTTAAAAATTTCAATTCATAAACCTGATGACTAAAATTGATTATTTTCGAAACGTTGTTCGTCTTTTTATTTTGTAGCACTGCTTGGTTTTCCCTTAAATATGTTTCTGTGCTTTTATACTCCATAACACGTGAATACAGCAGTAAGGTTTCACGTGGACTAAACAGTAGGCCTACAGAAGTCAGGAACACTGCGGTATGTGAAACCTTTTACAGGAAAATTTATTTGTGTTCCTTTGCTGTTTTAACTTCGATTTAGTTAAACTTTACCTTAAACCTCAAACGGGTTCGTTTTTATTTTCTAATTTATAAAGATTTGTACATGTTAGCCCACAAAGCGTGGAACTGTAAGCGCCTTTAAGCTTTACTGCTATCGTAAAAATCAAGAAACATTACAAAACAACACGGCAAAAATTACTAGTGTTATTTCGCTTTATTTATGGTGTATTCCCCCCCCCCCACCTCGGATCCTTAGCTTGCTGAAATTTTGTACGTTGATGTGTTATCCATCACTTCTGCTAAAAATTTATTCCGATGACGGCAATCTATTCCCATTGATTCTCTAAAATACTGCCTTAATCTGGCTTAATCATAAAATAACACGTCTAATAACTATCAGGATAACCGGTATTCAAAAAAGCTTGTTTTAAGCTGCGCCAAGAAGAACAGTATAACCGTTTCAGTTCGGCGTCAATTCTGTTGACTTTTATTTAAAACTCCAGATGGGTCAGTCACGTTATTCGAATCGACATTCGGTTGGTTAGGAGACGAGGACGCTGACCACTGGGCTGTTGCTGCTCGCTTTGCTCGGGGTAACCGGGGCTCCCTCACAAAACTTGCGGTGCACGTTAGGGATTTCGCCCGTAGCTATAATTGTTCCACGTTATCTTTGCAGGAAACTAACTGTAGGACGACGCATTTTCTTTCACTACGAGTGCAAATAACTCGTAAACATCCCACTCGTAGACTCTAACAGCAACTGTGTATACGGACAAGTGTGATATCCACATGTTTTTGCACTTGTAGTAGGCCTACTTGGAAACGTGGCGTCATGCATCAATTTCCTGCAAACATAACGTGGAACAAACTATAGTTCCTGCTTTTTTTGGGGAGGGGGGGGGAGGCGTCACAGAAAGCGTAATATCTGCATTCATCACATGGACTTGCCTGCATAGTCTAACAGAATGACACTACTCCAAATCGTCAAGTCAATACAGACAAGCGATGTTCATACCCTGAAAATTCCGCGTGTGACTGTGTGAATGAGCTATATTGGTGATGTAACGGAGCTTGTATTTGAGTTTATTTTGTGAAAAATTTGCGTGAAAGTAAACAAAGAATAACGCAACACACTGAATTATCAAGCAAGACAATTGAGCAGCAATCACTGTGAAAAAAGTGTTTATGTATATAGCAGACAACACTGTAGGCTACACATTTTTACAACTGAACTATAAATAAAATATAATAAAATAAATAAAATAAACACGTTTTTGCTAATGGCTGATTTCAAACTTGCCTTTATGTAAATAAAATGTAGAGTAAATTTCACTCTTATTTTTTTCTACTTCTCCGGGAGGTGGTAGCTTATTTACAGTATTTTTGCAGTCAAAGTGACTGTCAATACATTTTGCTGCCAGGGATTTTGACAGTGTAAAGCATAAAGTGCAAAGTATATTTACGATATAACTTACTACTATTTTTTCCAATTTTACTGGTAGTTGGCAGTATTTTTACAGTAGGTTTACAGTGTTTTTCAGTATAATATTAACTGGAAATTTGGGAAGTTTGTGAGATTAAGTTTGTTTACGTAGATTAAAAATGCGCCGAATCAGCGTGACGAACGTCGCGAACGGTGGAAAGCCTCTGTGGCTGCTCAGCTGCCAACATTTCGTCAAATTTTGAACGAGTTCGACTTTCCAATGAAAACACATTTTGAACGTCACTCTCGACGAGACCATCCTACTGGTTGACGAGTCAAATCAATAAATTAATGCAATTATTGGAAGTTGGTTAACGAAAATAATATTAATAACCATGAGGTTTCACTAAATGATAAAACTGACTGACTGTGGATATTTTTTTTTGCGACTAGAAAATAAACATTGACAGAAAGTTCTGCTGAAGTTGTTTTACACAAAATTAAAATCGGTTCAAAGAAAGGCCACAAATCAAAACAACATGCATACATCCATGTAGAAAGAGGTTCGTTTTTAATAAAACGGTTTCTCACACTCTTGAACCCTAAGACGCTGTTCACCCTATACCTACCGAGTGACGGGACACGAATTGTGCTCTGGCAGCCCACATTTTGTGTAGGTGAGTACCATTTTGGGATAAGTAAGCGGTTTCACATAGGACTTATCGTAAAAACAATATAAACCCATAGCCGCAACAATTTTAGATGTTGTACAAATAGCAATCACTGGTTGGGAATTGACCTTTCTACAGCATTAACATTTTTATAGTGTGCCAGACGTGAAATTTGTTTAAAATAAAACATCAGCATTTAATTTGCAACACTTTAAAAACACACGCTTAAAACATTGAGGCGGCAGAATTGTTTAAAATGAGAGGGTATATAAATAGTGTTTTAAAACAGTAGGGGCTGTGTTTACATTAAAAATATAGGCAACGCGTTTTCCTTAACTATAGACTACACTTTGTAATAACAACGAACACCTTTTATTTTCAACACTTTCCTTGCACTTGTGATTTAAATATGCGTTTATAAAGTGTTGCAAATTAAACACTTGTGTTTTGAAAGAACACTCCTCAGCCATGTTTTAGAGTCAAATCGTCTAATAACGTTTTCTATAGGTGTATATCTAAAGTGTGAGTATTTTAAAGCATTCGATTTTACAGAGTAAATGAAACGGGCCTGCTTTGCTTCCTAAGCTGGCTATACACTCTGAAGACGATGTGCATTGACAGTATATATACCTTAGTCAGGCCATTGTTAAAATAATACGTTTAAACTGAGGGAAAAAGCTCCCGAAAAACAAACAAAAATCAGCACTTTTCGCGAAATTAAATAACCAAGACATTTTTTACTGAAGACGAAATGTACCGACAGTACCCATCAATGTGTACCTGCTCACCCTGCACACGAGTTGTGTTATACTAGCAGTATACATTCTGTGCAGCGGCAGTAGGCCTACACATTCTGGTCACAGCTTGTGTACTACCAGTACACAAATTGTATACTCCCTGTACACAGTTCGTGTTGAGACTGAGCAGGTACACATTGATGGGTACTGTCAGTACACTTCTTCTTTACTAAAAAATGTCTTGTTATCTAATTTCGCGAAAAGAAGAACGTGTGTTTTAATTGGGGAAGCACTGATTTTTGTTTGTTTTTCGAGAGCTTCTTCCCTCAGTTTAATCGTATTATTTTAACAATCGCCTGGCTAAGGGCCTTATATGGCATTTAGTAAAACATGGACTGAGCCAAACTAAGCTTAACCGACTTAAATTATAAGCCAAACCGACCCAAACTATAGGCCAAATAAGACAGAAAATCACAAAATAAGATATACTATAAACTGAGCCAAAAAAAGCCCAAACTAGGCCAACCAAGCTAAACTGTCGGTGGAAGCTGTATACATAGGCTACTATAGTAACGGATAGTGGAGTATACGTATAGTATAATTATGCAAACCATCATTAACTATAGAGGCGCAGAAAGAAATATAGATGCACGCTGATTACGACTATATGGCGCTAATTTGTGTTCTGTGGTACATCTTACGTTGATTAATGGGTAAACATGTAGCCGATGTGAATTTTGATCAGGTTTTATAATTCGATTAAAAATAATTTCAAAACCTGATCAAATCGGCTACGTTTACCCATTAATCAACGTAAGATGTACCACAGAACATGAATTAGCGCCTATCGTCGTAATCAGCGCTGCATCTATACTTCTTTCTGCGCCTCTAATGATGGTTTGCATAATTTCATATCACAGGAAAGATGTACGATACATGCCATGGTTATGCATGTTTGCATGGTGTAAACGTTAAGACAAAAGTATCACTTTTCTGCGTTGGCCTGTTAATTTCGTGCACTGATATCGTGCGAATTTACGTTAATTCGTGCAATCTTGCATTGATTTCGTGCGATTTCTTCAAATCATATGGTGCGAGTGCAAGTTTAACATGTAGTATTATACCGTGTCTGTTCCCACAGTTATGCTGTACAATATATTTGAAGTTCTACAAAGTATACCATCTTCTATCTACTAACTAAAAAGTTGTCCTTTTCTGCTGAACACTTAGTCAGCTCTAAATCATACAAATATTTGCAAACGTTCCAACTAGACCTATACGTCTTTCAGATACGAGATTTACTTCTGCTATATCTTTTTCCCTTACAATACGCCGCTGTGGCTGTAAGTTTCTTTCGTAAGGTATTTGCGATCATTGAAATATTTCAATTACTTCATAGCTGCTGAATGTTTTAATTAGTTAATGGTCCTAATTTAACCATAAGCTAGATGCATTAAGGCAACTCATACAAATTTTAGGCGTTCATATTTGCTTTACGGAAAACCTTGTTAATTTTCGTACTGTGAAACTTCACACAAAACGAACAAGAGTCACTAGAAAAACGCTCGCTTTCACAACAAAAGACATACCTGCCAAGCGAATTTTTGATATAGTTAACTATACCATCTTCCTCAGGCCTTAAAGTTAGTTTGGACTCTTGTTTACGTTTCCATCTCTGTTGACATCTCCGTTATCGTCAGCTTGTTCGTTGCCATGCTCCAAACTTTGAGGCTATGCAACGCACAAAGTTTGGAGCATGGCAACGAACAAGCAGACGATAACGGAGATGTGAAAAGAGATGGAGATGTTAACAGAGTCCAAACTAACTTTAAGGCCTGAGGAAGACAGTATAGTTAACTATCGAAAATTCGCTATAGACAGTGCGTGTGTGTCTTTTATTGTGAATGAGCGTTTTTCTAGTGATTTTTGTTCGTTTTGCTTTACGGGTGTACCTATACAATCGCAATTGATTGTAAGCGGTTTACAGTTATTTTCTTATAGAATATAAAACTTCACAGACTTTAAAAATGCGTTTAAGTTTAAATATTACAAATGCCGATGAAATAAACTCACAATAATCCTGTTCTACAAACCGCCACCGGTTTAGCTTCATAAATTCAAATTTAATTTCTTAGTAAGCCTAATTAACCGGCGATAATCAGGTTATAACGTGCTGATCAAGAATATCGGAATAAAATCGCAGTATTGTAATATCATCCAACCCAACAAAACATGATCTTTTTTTTTTAATGTTATTATTTTATTTGTAAACTTCGGTTTTCGCAGTCCACCATGAAGCAAATGCTCGTACTGTGGTATTAATTAATTAATTAATTATTATTATTATTATTTATTATTTATTATTTTATTTAATTAATTAATTATTTATTATTATTATTAATTATTAATTATTAATTTATTATTAATTAATTAATCAAATTTTCTTAATGCTTTTTTTAATTTTAATTTTTTTCATATCCCATACATTCATTGGAACTATTTCAACGATTTCTGGAACGTAAAATTCCTATTACATCCTCATGAGGCGAAGATGTTGTTTAGAGTTAAAGATGCGAGCAAGCATTTTTGCGATTCAAGTTTATTCAAAACTCTACAACGTTCCTTTCTTCTTGCACGAGACAAGTGACATATTACATCAACGGATGGCTGTCAGTTCGAGTTTGTAACCCAAGGACATACTAAAAATAAAATATGTGAATTTATTCTGTACCAGTAAGATAACGTCCATGATTCTGATGTTGGCCTTACGGATGCCGCTCATAAAACACTAGCGGCACAAGGAATAATTTTCAGGGGTGGGGAGGGGGGCACACATTGTCAACGGCTTTCTAGTAAATAACAGTAATATGAAGTTTTATCAATTAATTTCCTAAAAAAAAAATGCATGTACGAATAGGCCTGTACGAATAGGCCTACATTAAGGAAACTATATGTGTTGTGTAAGGGATGGAGCCATGGAGGGGGGGGGGGGGGTGGTCTATACTTAATTTGCAGTCTCAAGTATTGAATAACAAGAAAATCCTACAAGCTCGTATTTTTTTTAACTGTTGGAATGAATACCATTTTACTATGTGATTTTGTCTGAACTCTTAAAATATTGGGGAGGCAGAGCATCGGGGGGGGGCACAACTGAAATCTAAGTAGGCACGTGCCCCCCCACAGCCTCCCCCCCCCCGTGGCGCCTTCACGTAAAGTGTGGTTACGCAGCATCAGCTAGCCCCTGGAGGCTCATTGGGGGTGGTGTCGGGGAAATAGCAAACCCATGCTGGGAAATACATTTACAGGTACCCCTTTTCCATGCTTTTAGAAAGTTACATCATATATTTTTAAAAAATAGAATAAATGAAAAAGAATAAAAATGAAAACAGTTTTTTTAACGAAACCCTTCAATTATGTACAATGTCAACTCCTGAATTGTAACTGAAGTCCTTTACGTCCAACTTGATGGTTGAATCCGGTATTCCTGATTCAGCTTCGCATTTAATTTGGAACAAGATGCCTAAGCACGCCTATTTCATATGCTGGACGTCTCGGGTTCAAACCTCACCTCGGCCATCCCAGGTAGTTTCGGGAAGAGAAGGACCCGGTGATGCCTCGTGCTCATGTCGGTTGTGGCATGTAAAATATACTAGAAACGTCCGATTGGAATTTCCTAACAAAATTTGCCTTGTCTCCTTCTGCCGCCATGGCTGCGGTTGGGAACACGTCAAACCTACAAAGTTTCATTTATTTGTAGGCCTGGTTTTTTTCTTTTTTTCTTTAGAAATTATTACTTTGGTTGTATAATTTATTGCAGGCTATTCTCTTTTATGTTTCTGAATTTTAAAATCATTCCGTTAACGCCAACGACGACGAATTCTTTTAGCCACTCACTGATTTTGATTGACACTTGTAGCCAAAACTGGCAACATTGATTAACAAGAAACGTTGGAAGGTTCGTGCAACGTCATGAGTATTTCGGGAATCCATTTAAGCTGCAACCTTTGTTACTTAATGTTTTATTCGCTCATGTTATGTTAGTGATGCAAGGTCGTTTGAGTTAACTCGGTTTAATGAACATTTTATGCTTAGAATTTTACCGAACGTTGGAATTTATGCTGATTATTTCATCGGCTTACCGCTTTTTTACGAAACTTGTCTACCGATTTCAACACCTCAGCCCTCGATTTTTGTTTTGTTTTTATTCTATTAGGGAGCACGAACCCCAAATGGGTTATCTGCCCCACGACGATGATAGGGACAATTTAGTTGGAAAAATCCAAGCGGACAACCCAGGATCGTTGACATGCTACAATATTGACATGCACGAGAGACCACAGGGCCCTTTCCGTCCCGTAAATGCCAGGGAATGGCTGAGGCCAGAATCGAACCTGGACTTCCCAGATGAGAGACGGCCATGCTATACCCGTTGAGTGACCTGACCTCCCTGAGCCCGCTGTTAACAATAGTAACAATGGCCTGTTAAACAATATTGTTTTGAACGCTCTATCTACGAGCTACACTGAATCGAGTGCTGAGATCTCTCAACACTAGATAGAGGGGCCGATATATATAATCCTTCTGCTTTGGTTTTAGTTAGTTTAACCTAGGACGATATATGGTAAACTGCGTTTACCGGACTAGCAGATTCACGGCTTAAGGCGCAGCCAGCATCGGTACCTCCGCTTTGAGATGATGGGATGGCAGCCGCCATAGTGATTAGCATGGGGTACACAATGTTCGAGAAGCACAAGTCCGACGAGTAGGGAAAAACACGCATGGCTACAGTTACACTGTGATATACTCTTTGCAGTTTATCCTAGCACAGAAAAAAAGTTTGCACTAATTTTCCACTAACTGTTCGATTTTAGAAATTGATTTTTGCATTATTTTTAACATATACAGTGTTTTCACATTTTTGGTAACCTGCTCAATACATATTTACCTGAATCGCACAATTACGACAGAAATGATGAATTATGGGATGTGTATTCTAGAACCACATATGTAAACCGCAATATAGTAATCCTACAATATACTCATTTATTTATTTTA